>WBZZ01000510.1:0-44022 GCA_019918135.1 Paulinella micropora
TACACGCCCCGCCAGAACGCACCCGCCAGAACGCGCCCCGCCGACCCTCTCTTCTGCCCTCCCTTGGCTTGCCAGCGATGCCGCTCTGGCGGGCCACCGTGTCGGACGGCCAAGGTAGGCGGTGGCTCTCCCCCCCTCCCCCCTCCTCCCGTGGGGGGGCCGGGCGGGGGGAGGGCGAGAGAGGCCCTCCCCCTTCTCCCCGCCCCGAGGCCGCGCCAGGACCACGGCCGGTGGGCGCGGCCGGTGGGCGCCGGGGCGGGGACGCCGTTCCCCTCCCCCCTCCGCAGCCCGCGTGCGCGTGCGGCCGCGCCGTCTCTCCCCCCCCCGGCCGACGCCCCCCCGGCCGACGCCCCCCTGGCCCCGCCCGCGGCGCCCTGCTCACCCCCCAAAACGGGGGAGCGGTCCATGGACAGCACCCAGCCCGCGCCGGGCGCTGGCCGAGCCCGTCGACCCGGCCTGGTTCGACTGGACCGGCCCAGAGCGAGCACGAGTTCTGCTGCTGTATCTGCTCCGGCCTGCTACAGGAGGCAGTGCAGACCAAGGGGTGTGGCCATCTGTTCTGTGGCCCCTGCCTGCGGCAGTGGCGCAAGAACCGGTGTCCGCTGTGCAACCAAACACTGCCCGAAGCAGAGCCCTTCTTTCCCGACCTGTCGTGGCGGCGCCGGGTCAACCAGCTGCGGGCCCGCTGCCAGGAGTGTGGCTTCGTAGCCTGCTGGAGGCCAGCGCACCTGGTGGTCGTCGCACGCCGCTGGTGTGCGCGGCCAAGCACACGTGCGAATTCTGCGGCGAGGCCCTGCCGGTCGGCTGCATCAATCGACACTACGGTACCTGCCCGGACGCGCCGCGGCCGGAACGCAAGGTGCTGCCCCCCCGGAGGAGTACGTGTCCTGCAGTTTCGCCGAGCTGGGCTGTCCGTACCGTGCCCAGCGCGGCGATGCGCGGACTGGGCCAAACACGGTAAGCAAGCCTGGCGGGGCACGTGGCGCTGCTGTCACCGCCCGCTCCCTGGCTGGACGACGCCTTCCCCGTCACCAAGCTGATGCACACGAAACTGCAGACGCGGAGCCCCTGGTCGGCCGAGGTGGCGCTGCCCCCCGGCCTGGCCTGCGCGTCGCTCCGCCTGACCCTGAATCCGGCGCAGGGCACTGCCACGTGGGCGGCGCGCCTCGCGGCACCCGTCGGTACCAAACAGAAGCTGTACCTGGATTACGAGCTGTCGGTCAAGGAAGTCCGGCGGGCGGGAGAAGGGGGGAAGTACGAACTGGCCTCGCTAGCTCACTATGACTCTCGCGCGCAGGGCGACGGCGCCTGTGCCTTCCAGGCGGCGCCCGGCTCTTGCATCCAGGTGGGGCTGCGCCTCCTGTGGGCCTGGCCCACCCCCCGGCCCCGCCCGCCGGCCTGCCACCGCGCGCTGGGGACCGAGGTCGCGGCGCTGCAACGCCGGGTCCGGCGGTTAGAGGAGCTGCTGTCGCAGAGCCAGCCCGCCGCGCCGGCGCAGCCCGCGGCCACGTCGCCGCGCCAAGAGAAGCGAGCCAGGCAGGACGAGGCGGGCCCGTCCTGAGCGGGCCCGGGCGGCCGCGGGCACGGATAGGAGAGACCGTGGAGGCCGCAGAGGGTGTGGGGGGCCGCCTGGGTGGCTAGGAAACGTGATGGCGCTTCCGGCTGGTCCTGACCAGTAATAAACCTGACGGAACCTGACGGAACCTGACGAAACCTGACGGCGTTCTTGCTCCCCCCCCCCGGCCCGGGCAGGCGGAGCCGAGCTCCCCCCCGGGTGCTTGCGGGCCCCGAGCACGGGTTAGCGGTCCGCACTACGGCCTGCCGGGTCCGCGCGCGTGCGGTGGTCTGGGGGCCAGAGAAATTTCCTGGCCGAGCAGCTAGCCGCTACCGGCCGCGCCGGCTGCCCCCCCCCCTCCTTCCTGCCCGGTCCCTCTGCTGGTAGCACTCATTCCTGCTCTGCGCTCCTCTCGCTGCCCTTGCCCCGGTTTGGCACTCCCTCCCCTCCCCGCCACCCCCCCCCCCTTTGCACCCGAGCCACCGCTGGGCCGCCCGGCTGCTCCGCTACAAAGCCAGCCGCTCATGACGACGGCCCCTGCGGGGGCTGCACAACTGTTGGCGCTGGCCCGGGCCCGGGATTGGCTCGCTTGGGACCGCCTGGGCCAATTAGCGGTCCTGTGCCCCGAGTCGGCCCGGCGCCTGCACGACCCGGGCTTCTGGGGGGTTACCGTTGCCCCAACCTCCGGCTGGAGGATGAGGCGAGGGTGCGAACCTTCCTGGCCCTCACAGGCAACGCCTGGGACAGCGCTCGCACGCGCGTAGCAGAGCTCTGGCTGTACTCCGTGTGCCTGGAGGCCCTGGCGGGACACTGCTTTCGGAACGTGGTGGTGGACCGGGCCATCCTCACGCCGACCTGCGGGCCACGGCAGGCGACCGCGCTCCTGCCAGCGGTCTTCCCTTGTATCAAGTGGCTGGAGCTGTGGTACGGCCGGAGCGAACTCTCCCGGGCCGAGCTGCAAGCCGTGGCCGAGCTTCGTTGCTTGGAGCGTCTGGGCCTCTCTGGCTGCACGGGGCTCACGGACGGGCTCGCGGGGCTGTCGGAGCTGCACAGCCTGCAACGCCTGGAGCTCTCCGGCTGCCATCGGCTGGAGGACGCGGGGCTCAAGGGGCTGTCGGGGCTGTGCGCCCTGCGGCACGTTAACTTCGGGGGCTGCAACCGGCTCACGGACGCCGGCCTGGCCCACTTGTCCAGGCTGCACAGCCTGCGACAGCTTGACTTATCCGGCTGCCACCAGCTCACGGGCACCGGCCTGGTCCATTTGTCCCGGCTGCACAGCCTGTGGCAGCTTGACTTGTCCGGCTGCCACCAGCTCACGGACGCCGGCCCCCCCCACCTGTCCCAGCTGGACAACCTGCGGTACCTCAACCTGTCCGGCTGCAGAGTGCTCACGGACGCCGGTCTAGCCCGCTTGTCCGGGCTGCACAACCTGCGGTACCTCAACCTGTCCGGCTGCCGCCTGCTCCTGGACGCCTGCCCCCCCTTTTCCGGACAGCACCTGCTGCGGTACCTGAAGCTCTCCGACTGCGTATCGCTCACTGACGCCGGTCTAGCCCGCTTGTCCAGGCTGCGCGGCCTGTGGCACCTAGACCTCTCCGGCTGCCGCCAGCTCCTGGACGCCAGCCTGGCCCACTTGTCCGGGCTGAGCAGCCTGCGGTACCTCAACCTGTCCGGCTGCGACCAGTTCACGGACGCTGGTCTGGCCCACTTGTCCGGGCTGCAGGGCCTGCGGCAGCTAGACCTTTCCTACTGCGACCGGCTCACGGACGCCGGCCTGGCCCACTTGTCCGGGCTGCAGGGCCTGCGGCGCCTAGACCTGTCCGACTGCCACCGGCTCACGGACGCCGGCCTGGCCTGCTTGTCCGAGGCGCCGCACCTGCGGCTCGCGGCGCGCTAGCGGCAGCGGCGCCCCGGCAGGCATGGATCAACCGGACAGGGCACGGCGCTCTCCCCCCCGCCTGGTTGGCTGCAACTCCCTTCTCTCTCTCTTTCTGGTCAAGAACATAAACTAGACCCGACTCCTGCTTGCTTCTTTTATTGACTCGTACTGGCTACCTGCGAGGGTTCCGGCACCTGGGCCGGCACCTGGGCCGGCTCCGGCGGGGGCGCTAGGCCTCGCAGGCTCCCGATCCAGTAGTCGCACTGTTGGGTATGGAGGGTCCAGCTCTGGCGCAGCTGGTCTAGCGCCGGCAGCTTCTTGTGCACGCGGGCGAGCCGCCCGTGCAGTTCGACTGCATCACAATCCGGCGGCGCCGGCGGCCGGTTGGCCTTGAGGCTGTAGGTGTCGCAGACGTCGCGCAGGAAGCCGGCGAAGTCGGCGTACGCCAGGGCCTCGCGCGACGGGTGGTGCCTGAGCACCTGCACACGGAAGAGGTACTCGCCGCCTACCCCCGGGCACACGTCCTTGTGCTGCAAAAAGTCGGAGCCGTTCAGGCTCAGCGCGCGCAGCACGCGCCACAGCTTGTGGCCCGCGCGCAGCACGGGCCACAGCTTGTGGCCCGCGCGCAGCCGCTCGTGGGTGCGGGCTAGGTCCAGCAGGTGCTTGTGGTAGAAACGCAGCCAGAGCCTGCTGCCCCGGCCGGCGGGCGAGGCCAGCAGCAGCAGGCCCAGCAGCCAGAAGTCGGTGTCCGTGGTTTCCACCGCCGCCAGCGCAGCACGGCCGTGCAGCGACCACCACCGCAGCGCCCACCCAAAGCACCCCACGTCGGCCTCGCCCGCCGTCACGGGCGCCCAGGGCCCGTCCCCCGCGTGCTTCTCCCACGCCTTGGCGCCGGCCGGCAGGCGCCAGCAACACCCCCCGCCGAGGTCCAGCACCACGTCCGTGCCCGCGCGGGCCAGCCGGTGCCGCAGCCAGTCCTGCCCCAGCAGGAGCTGTCCCAGGTGCCTGAGCAGCAACGCGCGCGCGGTGCGCTCCCCCAGCAGGTCTTCGACAAAGGCGCCGGGCACGACCACCGCGCCCCCCGGCTGTACGTGCAGGATGCGTTCGGTGCAGGGGTCGATGGCGAGCTCGCCGGCCGGCAGCTTGACAAACGGGCTCTTTTTCTCCAGGGCCCGAACCCGCCTGGCCTGCGTCTCGGCCTTGAGCCGAGTCACGTGCTCGGGCTTGTCGGCTACCAGCACCAGCAGCGCGGGCGCCGCGCCCCCCGCCCCCGTCCAGTACTCGAGCGTGTGCGTGAGCAGGCCCGCGGCGAGCCCGGGCCACAGGCACACATTGGCCGGCGTACCGGGACGGGCCTGGCGGGCCTGGTACGCCAGCACCTGCAACTGGACCAGCGTGTCCTGCACTACGGCCACGGGGCCCAGCTCCCCGAGCGCGCCGGCGGGGTGCTCCAGCCGCCGGCCCAGCTCCCCGAGCGCGCCGGCGGGGTGCTCCAGCCGCGAGGCCTCCAGCTCGGCGGGGCACAGGCGCCCCAAGGTCTTCCAGCCGTCATAGTATTACAAGCCCATCGAGGGTGCGGGTGGAGCAAGGCCCCCCTCCTGTTTTCTGGGCCGGCCCCGGCTGACGTGGCCCGAGGGGGGCACGCCCCCCCCGCGGACCGCGCCCCCCCCCCTGCCGGCACGTGCCGGGCGGCGCCCGCCCGCCCCCCTCCCCCGGCCACGCTCCCCACCCCGGGGTGGTAGCAGCGCGCGCCGCCCTCTCCCCCTACCACCTCCCGTGCCCCGCGGCCGCCCGGCGGTCCCTCCCCCTCCCCCTTCTCTCTCTCTGCCGGCCGGCGCCGCCAGGCCCGCACGGGCCCGCACGGGCCCGCACGTGCCCGCGCCGGCCGGGGATAGCTCGTAGCCAGTTCACGCGACCGCCACTTGCTTTATTGAGCCGTGGTTTAGGGTGACGCGGGGGAAGAGGGAGGGGGGGGGGTGTGAGTCCGCCCACGAACGGGGGGGGGGGGCTACAAGAGGAACAGAGCGAGGTCCCCCCTGGCTGGATCCACTTGAGGCTGGAGTACGTGGCGCCGGGGCCGGAGAGCGCGAGCGGGGGCAGGTTCTCGAAGCAAGGGTCAGAGGGGGGATCCTCCTCCCGGGGATCCTCCGGGTCGCGGCCCGGGGCCTGTCCTGCGCAGCCGTGGTACGGGTCGGCCGGGCCGGGCGCTGGCTCGGGCGGCAGCCGCCGGCGCTGGCCCGACGCCGGTCCTAGCTGGCGCAGGCGTGGGGGCAGGGGGCGCCGTTGGGGCCGCGGTGGCGGGGGCCGCGATGGCGGGGGCTGGGTCACCGACGACTAGCGTCGCCGCGGCGGGCGGGCTAAGAAGAGTGGTGGTGGCGGCGCTGCTGCACTTCCCTGCTCGTCGCGGGGGTGTCGCCACGCCAAGGGCGGCTGGCCAGCCCAGACATGCAAGGCCACGTGGAGAGCTAGCTCCTCTCGTCGGAGGTAGCGCTCGGGACAGAAGAGGCAAGGAAAAGACTGGGGCAGCGTGGCCTGAGCCATCTACCCCGTGGCGAATCGACTTTTGGCACTGCGCCGAGGGAGGCGTCGGCCGCCAGCCCCTCCCCGGGCGCATGGACCACCGCCCTCCCCCCCGCGCGCCACGCCCTGGCGCCGCGTGCCCCGCCATGCCTCCTGCCCGCCTCCCCCCCCCCCCCCCCCACGCGCCACGCCCTGCCCCCGCGTGCCCCGCCATACCTCCTGCCCCTCCCCCCCACCCACGCGCCACGCCCTGGCGCCGCGCGCCGTGCCACGCATCCTGCCCGCCGCCTCCTACCCCCGCCGGCCACGCCCTGGCGCCGCGCGCCGTGCCACGCCTCCTGCCCGCCGCCTCCTACCCCCGCCGGCCACGCCCTGGCGCCGCGCGCCGTGCCACGCCTCCTGCCCGCCGCCTCCCCCCCCGCCGGCCACACCCTGGCGCCGCGCGCCGTGCCACGCCTCCTGCCCGCCGCCCCCCCCGCCGGCCACGTCTCCTGCCCCCGCGCGTGGGGGTAGGCGGCGGACGTCCCTCCTCCCCAAAAAAGGGTGTAGCAGCCAACATGTCTCAAGAGCAACGTCAGGGGTGCCAGCACAACAAAGACGGGTCCGTTTCCCTTTCTAAGTGTGTAAAAGCGTTTCTACCTGCACGGCTCAGTTTTTGTGCATGCCCCGCAGGTCAGACTTTACTGGAGGTGCTGAAATCACGGATGAACAGCTGGAGCAGGCTCTGAAGGCACGGCCAGACCTAAAGAAACTTGTTCTCTCCGGCTGCAAAAACATCACGAACAAGGGCTTAAAACACGTGGCGGAACTGGCCAAGAAGCTCGAGGAGCTCAATCTCACGAACTGCGAGATCGGCATGGCTGGTCTCGACTACATCAAGGCTGTCCGAAGGCTGCAAAAGCTACATGTCAAGGGTTGCCAACACATTCCAGGAGACTACATCAAAGAATTTTGCATGGCACGCCAGTGTTGCACAGTTTTCGATGCAACAGGAGGCAATACTTGGAGCTCATTGCAAGCCGAGCGAGAGGCATCTGAGCGGTATTATGCAAATGGCGGTTCGCCAAGGTGGGGCCGTTGAATCTTTTTGTGGGCGTGCGTCCCGCCCTCGCGGCCCTTGTTACCAATCGTAGTTTAATAAATAAACGAAATATTTTTGCTCGGAGGTTTTTTGGTGTGGCCAGAGCTGCAGCAAGCTTTTTTTTGCTCGCACTTTCTTTTCTTTACAGGATCTGGCGCTCATGACTAGTCACCTCGCGTTCGCCGTGTACGAGGCCCGGCCTTTCACGGCTAGGCCTTTGGCGGCTGACAGGCGTGCCGGTCCCGCTCGAGGTGCAGTCCATCCCGCGGTGGCGGAGGCTGGGTCACCGACGACTGGCGTTGCCGCGGCGGGCGGGCTAAGAAGAGGGACGGTGGCGGCGCTGCACTTCCCTGCTCGTCGCGGGGGGTCGCCACGCCGAGGGCGGCTGGCCGGTCCAGACATGCAAAGGCCACGTGAAGAGCTAGCTCCTCTCGTTGGAGGTAGCGCTCGGGGGCAAGGGCAAAGACTGGGGCAGCGGGCCTGAGCCATCTACCCCGTGGCGAATCGACTTTTGGCACTGCGCTGAGGGAGGCGTCGGCCGCCAGCCCCTCCCCGGGCACACGAGCTGCCCCCCCCGCCGGCCACGCCCTGGCGCCGCGCGCCAGGCCACGCCTCCTGCCCCCCGCGGGGCACGCCCTGGCGCCGCACCCCGCCGGCCACGCCTCCCGCCCCGCGGGGCACGCCCTGGCGCCGCACCCCGGCACGCCATGCCGCCCTCCCTCCACGCGCGGGGGGGGGAGAGGGGGGCGACGGGGGTCCGTGTCCCTACCGGGCGCTGCCACCCCGGCCGACCGCCACAATGGCCGGGCGCGTCAAGCGACGGAGGTGTGACGACGCGGTGGGCCGGGAGCGGCCGGCGCCCGGGTGGGGCGAGCTCCCGGCCGAGCTCGGGTGTGTGGTGTTCGGGTACTTGGAGCATAAGGCTTGGTTCGCGCTGCGGCGCGTGAGCCGTGGCGGCCTGTTCGGGCACGCCCAGCAGGGCGAATGGCCCCGGGAACTGGAACTGCCCTGCCTGCCCGGCCAGGCCACCCGTCGCTGGCTGTGCCAGCAGCGTTGCCGGCTTAGCCCGGCCACAGTGGACTATAGCTACGCCGGCAGCGGCGATGTGGCGGCGTGCCGGCAGTCGTTCCCCGACACCACGCACCTGCGCGTGGTGTCGCTGGCCGATCGCTGGGCCTACAACACGCCGCTGGAGCTCGCGGGCCTCCGCGCGCTGCGCACCCTGGAATTCACGTACTGCAGCGGCCTGCGGTTCCTGGCGCCGCTGGGACAACTCCGGTCGCTGCGGGTGCTGCGCTTCCGGTACTGCGGTCACGTCGGGCGGCTCCTCTTCTTGGACGAGCTGCCCGAACTGCACACGCTCGACCTCACCGGCAGCTACAGCCATACCCTAGAGCACACTCTGGCCCTGCCGGGGGTGCAGCGCCGGCTGCGGCACCTGTACCTGCCTGCCGTGCACCGGTCGCTGCTGCCGAGCGCCGGGGGCGGCCTGCCCACCGACTCACCCCACGCGGCCCTGGACGGGCCGCTGGCCGCGCTGAGCGGGTTGCTCACGCTGCACCACGACCGCTGGGGAGGGGTGCCCCCCTCCGCGCTGCTGTACCTGCGGCGCCTGCCGGCGCTGCAGGACCTGCGCCTGTCGTACCGCGCCAAGACGGGTGCCGACGTCCAGCGCCTGCTGTGGTACCTCAACCAGGACGCGCCGCACCTGCGGCGGCTGGAGCTGGCGGACGTGAACGGCGCGCTGGATGTGTGGGCCGCCCGGGCCCTGGGGGCGGTGGCCTTCCGGCTGCACAGCGCGGGCCTGCAAGAATTGGTGCTCACTAACTGTAACCTGCGGGAGCTCGGCTTGTTGGCCGGGCTGGCCGGGCTGCGGCGCCTGTCGTTGCGCGGGGCGCACTATGTGCAGAGCCTGGCGCTGCTACCAGCAGGGCTGGCCGAGCTGTTCCTGTCCGACTGCCTGTGCTTGGCTGCAGGAGAGGCAGAGGCGCTGGCCCGGCGCCCGGCCCTGCGCCGCCTCACCTTGGTGCGGTGCCAGGCCGGCCTGGACTGGCCGGTGCCGCGCGGCGGCGGCGCGGGGCTGCAGGTACTAGCGCTGCGCGAACACCAGGGGCTCGTGCGCAACCTCGCCAGGCTGGCCAGGGCGCTGCCCTGCCTGCAAACCCTGGACCTGCGGGGCTCCGCCGCAGCGGTGGACGGGGGCGACCTGCAGCAGCTGCGGCAGCTCCGCCCCTACCTCCGGGTCCGGCTAGAGCAGACGAGCGACCCCGGCCCCGCGGGCCGGAGATGAGGCCGGGGGGGCGACGACCGCGCGGGGAGGCCGGGGTTTTTCACGTGGCTGTACCTAGGTCTATTTATTAAACTGACAAACTACTGGCATCAGGGCACGGGAACCCGTCAGGTAGGACAAACGCTGCCGTCCTTGCGGCAGCTCGATCTCAGCCAGTGCTCCGGCTTGACCGACGGGGAGCTAGAGCAGCTGCCTAACCTAGAGGAGCTCAGGCTTGGCTTCAGCCGCTGGCTGACCGGCGCCGGGCTGGCGCACTTGCAGGGCCTGGCCGGGTTGCGGCGGCTTGATCTCAGTGGCTGTGCCGGACTCTCCGACCAGGATCTGTCGGAGCTGCCGCGCGGCCTGGAGGAGCTCGACCTGCGTGGCTGCCGCCTGCTCCAGGACGAGGGGCTGGCGTGCCTGCGGGCGTTGCAGCAGCTTCGGCAGCTCAGGCTCAGCGGACACAACCAATTCACCGACCGCGGGCTGGCATATTTGGGACAACTACGGGGGCTGCGGCGGCTCTTGCTCAGCCAGCGCCACGGGCTCACCGAACAGGGTCTGTCGAAGCTGCCGGCCGGGCTGGAGCAGCTGGACCTTAGCTACTCCGGCTGGCTCACGGACAAGGGGCTGCGGAAGCTGCGCACCAAACACGGGCTGCAACGCCTCGGGCTGACCGGGTGCAATGAGATCACGCGCGGAGCGTTACAAAAGCTGTTGCGCGCACGGCCGGCCTTACAAGTAGAGGGCTGGTGGCCCGAAGAATAGGTACAGGGAGGAGGAGGGCCCTGCAAGCAGGAGGAGGGGGGAGACTCTCTTCTGCCGCGGTAGCTGCACCCAGCCGCCCCCCCCCCGCGGGCCCGAGCCCCCCCCCCCCCCACCGGCCCTCGTCCGCGCGTGCCTCTTGCCCTGGCGCGACCAACCGGCGGACACGACACCACCCCCTGGCTACCGCGGGGGGACGCCCTGGCACAGCCCCGGGGAGGGGAGAGAGGGGAGGAAGGGGGAGAGAGGGGAGGAAGGGGAGAGAGAGGAGAGAAAGGCGTGGGGCGGGGCTTAGTTAGTAAAAAGGTGATGCCGCCAGCCGTGGACACCACAGGCAGGAGCGGGCCGCCCCCGGCGGCGTGGGCCGCGGTCAGGGATTACTCAGGCTGGGCGGTGCTGCCGGCCCTGGCCGCGACGTGCCCAGAGTGGCGCGGGCTGCTGCTCCGGCCTAGCCAATGGGCACGCTTTCCCTGCCCGGTGTTGCACCTCGTCACCGCGGAGGAGGCCAGGCAATTTCTGGTTGTAGCAGGCGACGCCTGGGTCACCGCCCGGCTGGACGTGCCCCGGCTGCTGCTAGGGGCGGACGGGCTGGCGGCTCTGCAGGGCCGCCGGTTCCCGGGCCTCGCGGTGCAGAGGCTGGAGCTAAAGGGGGCCACCGACGCGACGCTACAGAGCGCGGCCGGGGCCTTTCCCGGCACCCAGCATATCCGGCTTGGCGACAGCCGGCAAGTCACCGACCAAGGGCTGGCGTGCCTAGCCCAGCTGGCCAGCCTGTGGAGGCTGGAGCTCGACTACTGTGGTCCTCTTACCGGCGCCTCCTTGTCCCAGCTACGGGGCCTCCGGTACCTGGAGATCAGATGCTGCCACGGGTTTACCGACGGCGCGCTGGCGCAGTTGCAAGGGCTGACCGGCCTGCGGCACCTGCATGTCAGCTTCTGCAGCAACCTGACTATGTCCGGTCTAAAAAGTCTGGGAAAGCTGGCCGGCCTGCAGGGGTTGCACCTCACTGGTTGCCGCGCCCTGACCGACGAGGGGTTGGGGGAGTTACTATTCCAGCTGCACGACAGCCTAGAGGAGCTCGGCCTGCGGAATTGCGGGGGGCTGACCGAAGCGGCGATCATGGCCGGTTTTTCACGCCGGCTGAAGAAGCTGGACCTCTCCGGTAATCCTTGGCTGACCGACCAGGGGTTGGCCAGCCTGGTGGAGAGGCTGGACGGCTTGCAGGGCCTGACCCTGCAAATCAGCCGGTCGCTCTCCGACGAAGGGCTGCAATGCCTACAGGCCCACGAAGCCCTGCGGCAGCTCGATCTCAGCCAGTGCTTCGAGTTCAGCAACGAGGGGCTAAAGAAGCTGCCGAGCGGCTTGGAGGAGCTCTCGCTCTTAGACTGCGATTGGCTGACTGGCACCGGGCTGGCACACTTGTCGCGGTTGAAGGCGTTGCGACGACTTGATCTGAACGGCTGTGTCGGGCTCAAGAACAAGGATCTGTGGAGGCTACCGAGCGGCCTGGAGGACCTCGACCTCCGCGGCTGCCCCTGGCTCGCGGAGGCGGGGTTGGTGTGCTTGGCGCGCTTGAAGGGTTTGCGGCAGCTCAAGCTCGGCGGGTGCGGCCAACTCACCGACGACTGGCTACAGAAGCTCCCGCCCGGGCTGGAGCAGCTGGACCTTAGCTACTCCGGCTGGCTCACGGACGAGGGGCTGCGGCGGCTGCTCACCAGGCACGGACTGCAGCGCCTCGGGCTGGCCGGGTGCGAGGGAGTCACGCGCGGAGCGGTACAAGAGCTGCTGCGCGCGCGGCCGGCCTTACAAGTAGAGGGACTCTCTTAGGCGGGGGGCTGCACCAAGCAGCCGCCGTCCTTTCCCTCCTCCCCTCGTGGGCCTGAGCCCCTGGCTCTCGCCCGTGCGGGGCTTTGGCCGCGCCAGCGGCCAACCGGCGGACAGGACACTATCCCTACCAACCGCGGGGAGGGGGAGAAAAAAGGAGGGGAAGAGCAGCCGGCGGGGTTTATTTAGTAAACAGGCGACGCCAAAGACTGCGTGGCGCTCACGCTACTGCCGAATCGCCCTCGCCCACTCGTGTCCTTGGCAGCATCGTACGCCTTATTGAAGCTCCAAACTCACGACACTTTCTCCAAGTCAGCCACAACATCGCGCTTCAGGCTTAGCTCCTTGACCAGACGCTGGAGCCGAGACGCTGCTGTAGCTAGCTCGGTATACTTTGCGGAGGGGGCACAATCCCAGGTGCCGTAGTTTGTACTTCGCTGATGTTCTTCATTAGCCTCTCTGCAGACTGTTTCCAATCTTTTGTTTGCAGTTCGAAGCTCTGTCTCCGCCGCGCTCACAGAGTCAATGCCCTTTCCTTGTCCCCAGTCGTCAATTAACCGGCGCAGGGCTTGTGCTTTCCCTCCCACTTGTTCCAATTCCTGTGTAACCTCCGCCATGGCACTATACTGGAGCTGGCTGGTATATTTGGCTACAATTCCGCTTTCTGTTCGTTGCAATTTTTCCTTTGCCGCTGCCTCCTGGGGGCACAATCCCAGGTGCCGTAGTTTGTACTTCGCTGATGTTCTTCATTAGCCTCTCTGCAGACTGTTTCCAATCTTTCGTTTGCAGTTCGAAGCTCTGTCTCCGCCGCGCTCACAGAGTCAATGCCCTGTCCTTGTCCCCAGTCGTCAATTAACCGGCGCAGGGCTTGTGCTTTCCCTCCCACTTGTTCCAATTCCTGTGTAACCTCCGCCATGGCACTATACTGGAGCTGGCTGGTATATTTGGCTTCAATTCCGCTTTCTGTTCGTTGCAATTTTTCCTTTGCCGCTGCCTCCTGGCGGGCGAGAGATTCAAGCATTTTCTTTCCTGGCTCAATTTTCCTGCGCAAAAGTGCGATTTGTGCCACCACTTTCTCCGCCTTGTCTGTTTGCACTTTCACCGCGTCCAAAAGACTGTCGAATCTAACAGAGGGCAGCATCTCGGGGCCTGAGCTTCCTGATCTGTGTGAGAACATTCAACAGAGCTCTCACACACCTCCGCTCTGCCGCTTTGGTCCTCTCCGCGATACAGCGCAGAGACTTGCTTGGCCCACCAGAAATCATTAAAAACTTTCAGCAGCGGGACGGAAATCGTCGTCGTACCGGTCCGTTGTATACCAAAGCAGTAGCTTATCCATTAGTGTCCAAGTTTCTTCGTAGAAATAACTGTCGCGGTCACCAAGACTCTTCACCATTTCGCTCAGATCCGCTATCTCCTTATCCAGCTCACGCTTAGCCTGTTCGTGGATTTCTTTTCTTTCTCTGTCGGCCCGGGCGTGGACGTCAAAATCAACTGGCTGGCCCCCGGGGCTTGGGCTTTTCGTCACAGTTCTGGCACGCCATGACAAACACATCAGGTTGCTTGTTGTTGAGTCTTTTTATGGGGGGAGGGGGGAGGGTTAATGTTTTACCCATTAGGCCCAGAGGGGAGAGAGGAACGCCGCCGGCGCCCTGCGGGCGGGGAGGGGGGACGGCGCGTGCGGGGGCAGCCCCCCCCCTAACAGTCACAGTCCACGCCCGAGCACACCTCCCGGGCGCCGAGCCGGCACAGCAGCCGGCGTGCGACCTTGGGCCCCACCCGCCGCGGCCGCCCGCCCGCGGCGGCCGCGGGGACGGGGACGTCCGCCAGGTCCCGGCACGCGGCGTCGGCGCCCAGGCGGCGGCAGTGCCGCAGCAGGTCCCCGGGCGCCGGGAAGCGCGCCTGCACGGCCCGCGCCACTCCGGGGCTCACGCCGCGCACGGCCCCGTACAGCGCCCGCCGCTCGCCGCCCGGCCCGGCCCCCCGGTGCTGCCTGACCCGTTCCACCGCGCGCGCGTCGTCCAGCGCGTCCGCCCCCACGCCCGGGGGGGGCCGCAGGGGTGCGGGCAGCGAGGCCCAGGCGCGGAACAGTGACAGCACGAGCACGGCCGTGTGCAGCACGTGCTCGCTCTCGAGGACAGGGAAACCGTCCTTGGCGGCCAGGCTGCTGGCGAGCGAGCGCAGCGTGCGCAGGCGCTCCCTGGCCGGCTGGGCACCGCCCAGAGTCAGGACACGCGCGCGCTTCAGGGGCCGGAGCGCGGGGTCCTCGCAGCGGGCGGCGGGGGCCAGGAGCCAGCCCGGCGACTCGAGCAGGTAGCCCGCGCAGCCCGGCCGCTGCGCCCACACCGCCCGCAGCGCCTCGCGCTGCTTGGTAAACTTGCCGCTGTGCAGGGCCTGCAGTGCGTCGTCCGCGCGCTTGCGCTCCCAGACGCGCGCGGGGCGGCCCTCCCAGCGGAACTCCACGTCCCCCACGGCCAGCGCCTCGCGGCGGGCGAAAGGGAGCGGGCCGAGCAGCGCCGCCAGCTGCCGCTCGCGGCTGTCCACGACCAGGACGCAGGCGGCGGGCGGCAGCGGGCCCGGGGACAAGCGCGCCAGTTCGGCCGCCGCTTCCTCCCGGTAGTGTTCGACCGCGCTGGTGGCCACCCCGGGCAGGTGCTGCGCCTGGACGACCGCCGCCTGCCAGCCCGTCTGCAGCAGGAACTGGTGCCAGAAGGCCGTCTTGGGCTCCGTGCCGCAGGCCGAGCCCTGCCGCAGCCAGCGCCCCAGCCCGGCACGCGCGCTCGCCGGGCAGTACGAGAGGGCCAGCTCGGCCGTCGCGGCCGCGGCCGCACTGCCCAGCAGCGGGGCACGTTCGGCTCCCGCGCCCGCCGGTGGCGGCGGCGGCAGCGGGGCACGCTCGGCTCCCGCGCCCTCCGGGAGCAGCGGGGCAGGCCCGGCGGCTCCCGCGCCTGGTGGCGGCGGCAGCGGGACACGCTCGGCGGCGGCAGCGTCTGGGGGCGTCGTCAGCATCGGGGGCGCGCTGGGTGGTGCCAGGACCGACCTAATGTGTCCTGGGGCAGGAACTCGGGGGAGGGGGCGCCGGGCGGGGGCTCGCGGCGGACCAAGGGGGGTCCGGGGGCGGGGGCCGCTTTCCCTCTCCCGCCTCCTCTGGGCCGCCGCCGGGGCCCCGGTAGGGAGGGGGGCAGGGAAGGGGCGGAGGCAGGAGGACCACTTCCTCCCCCCCGTCGTGCCTCCCCTCCCCTTCCCGCGTTCGACCGCCTGGGCCACGCCGGCCGCGGCCGGAGGTACCTAGTCAAAGAGCAACACCACTGAGCCCGAGGCTACTCCCGTGCTCCTACGCTTAGCCGCTTCCATGCAAGACTACTGTATTGGTTGCCAGAAAGATGTGGCCCAGGACCGGACGGGCGAATGGTTCATGCGTATCCTCTCGCTGGTGGAGGCCTGTGTGTACGGCTGGTTTGCCAAGCTGGCGTTCGTGGACCTCGCGGACGCCTTTCCTGAAAAAGCCTTCGTCAAGACCGTGCAAGCCCTCGTGCTCCTGGAAATCATCCTGATTGGGCTGCACTTAGTATGTACCCTGGGGTGCTGCCTGGCCAAGGGAGCCGCTCAGCAAGGCTACCGCCTGGCACAGGGCAGCGAGGGCGCGACGATGACGCGGGGGGCGACGGTGCTGGGGGTACCGGCCGAGCTAGTCTGGGAGCCCAATGTCCTGCGTGCGCTGCGTTGGGCACTGTCCTCGACGTTGGCAGCAGTGGTGGTGTACCAAGTCCTGGCTGACCCTAGCCCGGTCAGCCAGGCCTGTGTCATCTTAGCCGGTGTCTTCGGGGCCCTGCTGTTCGCCTCTGCTTTGCTGGTCGCGTGGAGCACCCCCGACCCCAGCCACTCGTCGCGAACGCAGGGCCTCTGCTCCCCGGGCTGCGCTTCCATGGTCCTGAGCGTCTGTGCCTTCGCGCAGACCCTGAGTCTGCTGGTCTTTTATGCTACTAATACCGAGCAGGCACTGCGGTGGGTGAACGTGGCGTTCTGGGGTCCCGTCTGGTGGTACTGGACGGTGGTCTGCGGACTGTTAATATTGTGGGCAGTGCCCGGTGTCATATTCAGCGGCGACGAGGCGGCGGGCTATCACTGCCACACCTGTTGGCCGTCCTACGACTGCATGCACCCTTGCAGCGAAAAGGTCCTCCCGGTGTGGAGAGAGGCCCTGGCGCACTACTCACTCCTGTCGTGGTGCGCCTTCGTAGGCAACGTGCTGGTGGTGTGCATGCTCTGCAGTGCCCTGTAGGCCCTCCCTCCCCCGGCCCCGGGCACGCCGACCAGCGGCCCAGCGCCAGCCTGGCCGAGGACGGCGCTAGGCCGGGGCCGGGGCCGAGGGAAAGGGGAAGGGAAGGGGGCAGAGAGAAGGGGAGGGAAGGGGGCCGGGAGAAGGGAAGGGAAGGGGGCCGGGAGAAGGGAAGGGAAGGGGGCGGAGGGCCGGGGGCGGAGGGAGCGTGCAGGGAGGCGGGCCGGGGGCGGGCCGGGGGCGGGGAGGAGCGTGCCGGGAGGCGGGCCGGGGGTGGGGAGGGGGGGGGGGAGCGTGCCGGGAGGGCCGGAGGGCCTTCCCCTCCGCTCCCCTCACGCCCGGGCCGGCCAAAAAACCGCTGTGCGAACTACGATGCAAGACCTGGCGGCGGGCCTAGCGGACCACGGGCTGCGGGCGGCCGGGGAGGCGGGAGAACGGAGGCCACCGGGCCTCAAGCGCACCAAGCTGACGCCGGAGCTGGACCTGGCCTGGTTCGAGGACCAGGTGTTCTCGCCCCTGATGGCGGCATTCCGGCTGGTCACGGACGAGAGGGGCGTCAGCACGCTGGGGCGGGCGGTGGAGTGTACTTACATCACGGTCGCCCGGCGCAAACAGGAGCACCGGGGGCGACCGGGGGGGCCGGGCCCCAAGGCGGCCCAGAGCAGTGTCGTCACTCTGCAGGTCCGCTTCTTCGGCGCCGGCCACCACGATACGCAGACCGGGGCCAGGATGGACTTTACGGAGGAGGCGTTGCTCCGGCGGCGCCAGGACTGGTCACGGCAGGGGCTGGCGGTGCTAGGGCTCCAGACCTACCCTTTCAGCCCCCTGACCACGCGAGGCGAAGGCTTCCTGCGGCAGTGGAAAGAGCTGGCCCGGCGCCACTGCATCCACCAATCCCCCTTCCGGGAGTTTGCGGAGGATATCTTTGCCCGCTGGCGCCGCAAGTGCCTGTTCCCCGTCGCGACCTCACGGGTCTTGCACCTGAGTGAGGAGGAGGGCTGCCGCCTGCCGCCCGCGCCGGGGCCGTGGCCGGCCAGGAAGGGGCGGGGCAAGCCAGCTCCGCGCCAGGGCCCGGAGTTGGCCCCCCGGGACGGGCCGACCGGGGCGCGGTGGGGGGCCGACGGCGGGGGCGCCGCCTGGCCGCGGGACGGTCTCTGCTTCTCCGCCGATAGCTTGGCCTGGGACAAGGAGATGCCGGCCACGCTCTGGGACCAGGGCGGGCACGAAGCCCCCGCGGGCTACGCGGACGTGCACCAGAGTGTGTCGGAGGCCTGGACGCAGATCTTGGCCCTGGCCGAGCCGCTAGAAGAGAGTTAAGCTGGGCCGCGCGTGAGTTGAGCTGGGCCGCGCGGTAATTAAAAGAGAGAGCGAGCACCTAATTTCGTGGCGTCGGACCCCGGAGACCCCGGAGACCCCCGTCGTGGCGTTTGGGCTTTTTAATGGCGGCCGGCCCGGAGACCCCGGGACAGGGAGAAACACACGCACACACACACACACACACACGGAGAGAGAGGGGGGGGGGGTACGGGGCGCCGCGGCTGTCCCCCTAGCTGGCGGCCCTCCCGGGGGGGGGGGAGAGGCCCCCGTCTGGCTAGCCCGCGAGATCCTCCAGCTGTATGCCGGGCCCTTCTGGCCTGGGGTGGGCGGGGGAGTGCTCCTCGATCTCCCGCACCTCGTACACGCGGCACCAGCGCAAAGAACGGTCATTCCAGCAAGGGTGGACGCAGCCGGGCTCCGTCGCCAAGCTAACGGGAGCCCCTGCCGGGGATGGCTGTTCGTCGCGCGGGGAGGGCGCCGCCGGCGCGGGGGGTTCGTCGTCGGGGTCAGGTAGTGCGAGCGGCGGGGCGCGGCCACGCCGGCGCCGCCGGGCCAGCAGAGCTAGCGCCCCCGCTAGGCCCACCAAGAGGGCCGCGAGGTAGGGCCGCGCCGGGCCGGCAGGCCCCGCGCGGTACCACTCGCCCGCGTCAGGCAGCCCCGTGCCCCATTCTTCCCACAACGACACCAACAGCGCCAGGCACTTAAAGCACTGCAGGTACCACGTCGCGAGTACGCCGGGCCACGCCCAGTAGTCGCCGGTAGGGCTGGCCCCGCCCTCGGCCGGCGCTTCTTCCGGTCCTTGAGTGCGCATGCAGAGTGCGGTGCTGCTAGCAGGAGCCCTTTCTGGCACACACGCGCCGGGCGGCCCGGCGGACCGCCCCCCCTGTCCTGGGCGGGGCAGGGCGGGGGAAGGGGGGAGGAGGCCAGCCCTCCCCCGGCGCAGCGCACGGCTGGGGGGGAGGAGGCAGGGGGGCAGGGGGGAGAGAGTGCGTCGTGCCGGGCGCGGCCGCCCGGGCGCGGGGGCCGGCGGGCCGTGCCGCCCCCGGAGGCGGGGGCTGCTCCTCTGGCCCGCCGTGTTCCCCCGTGCCCGCGTTGTCGGCAACCGGAGCCCACGGGCGTCGGCGCACGCAGGACACACGAGACGGCCCCCCTCCCAGCACTTCTTGTCTCTCAGCCCCCCCCCCTCCCTCGTGCCCCTCCCCGGTTCGGGGAGGGGGGTTTTTTTCCGCCACTCTGCGCCGGTCAGTCACCACGCACCAAAAGGTTCGGGCAGAGCAGCCCCTCTTAGCAGGGGAGCCCGGGGCCGGAACAGTCTACCTAGTAAGGACGAAGCAGCCCCAGGCCGCGAGAGGGTGGAGCACCGGCTGCGCGTGTGTGTGCAGGGAAGCCTCACAGTTTGGTCTTGGCCAAGAAAAGGTTTTTAATAGACTCTCGCGAAGTGTTGGAGGAGGAGGCTAAACTAAACAAGAACTAGCAGACACATTGGGCCGGAAACTCGCGTCTAGCCCTGGCAAAGAAAGTCTGGTGTGGCCTAGTAAAAAGCTCTCAGTCCGAGTTTGCAGTGTGCCCGCAAGGGCAGCCGCTGGTTTCTTCGGGGTGCCGCCACTCGCTGCAGGCAAGGCCTTCGCAAGCGTAGAGCTGGCATCTGTCGCAATCGCTCCTGTCCGCGAAGCCTTGGAAGGTCTCGGCGATCGCCCGTGCGCCCACTAGCCCGCGGAGCAGCTTCTGGCACACGGCCCTGAGCTCTGCCGGTTGCTTCGCCTTGTTCACTTGTTCCACCAAGAGAGCGAGCTCTTCTTCTTCGCTGCAATGGTCCTCGTAAAAAAGCATGCATTCGTCGCGCTGAGCGCACCACTCCGGGTTAAGCGCGTTTTTGCCTCGCCGGACAAGCTCGAAAGGTTCGGCGTCGGCTGGCGCGGTCTTTTGCTTCTTGCTGCTGTTGGCAATAGGGCTGTTGGCAGTAGGGCTGCTGACGGTGGCGTTCCTTTGGGTAGGCTTTGACATTTCGTGTGAGAGTGCTTTGTGAGGGTGGTGTGTGCGACACGCTGGCCAGGAGAAGGGGGGGGGGCGCCGGGCGCGCGCCCTGTTCGGGCCGGCGGGCACGGGGGGCGCGCCGACCCCCACGCGCACCCCCTCCCTACCTCGGCGAGTGGGATGCGAGGGGAAG
The DNA here is from genome assembly GCA_019918135.1 of Paulinella micropora. NCBI lineage: Eukaryota > Cercozoa > Imbricatea > Euglyphida > Paulinellidae > Paulinella > Paulinella micropora. Next base: position 19,657 of record WBZZ01000510.1, read on the forward strand.
GGGCGGCCCCCCCCCCCGGCGCGCGCCCCTGTTCGGACTGGCACACACAAAGAGGACAGCGCGCGGCCCCCCCCCCCCCCCCCACACCCCCCTCCCCCCTCCCGAGAGCAGGGTGCAGGAGGTGGGGGGAGGGAAAGAGAGCACCCCCCCCGCCAGCTCTTGCTGGAGAGGGGTCTCCGTCCGGTCGTAAGTAAAGAACGAGACATGTCCAGCCCGGCGGCCCCCCCCGGGCGAGAAAAGAAATGCGCGGTTTGTCGGCGGCCGCCGGACGCTGGCCTCGTGTCGGCCAACTTAAATATCCCGGGTTTCCTCGGTGAAGACGCCCGGCGGGTCTTGACGACCAACACCCTGTTCTTGTCCAACGTACGGAAAGCAGTCGAACAAGAAACAACCTTGCTGAACTACCTACACCTGCGGTGTCTGAAGCTCCTGGCTAAGCAAGGGGATGTACCGCGGCCGGTGGACTCGGTACTGCGCGAATTTGCAGCGAGCTCACAGGGCCTGGCCTTAGTCTTGGACGAATTCGTGGCGAGCCCCCAGGTTTACCTGCGGGAAATCAAGCAGTGGGCCGGCACGCACTACCAGCCCGAGGCGGCAGCAGGACAGGGGCCCCCCGGTCACGAGTGGCAGCAAGCTAGGCAGAGGTTTCAGCGTACTCGGCCCGCACAACTGGTGTTTGTGCCTCTGCTGATTCCCCCGGCTGGCGCGCTAGCCAGTGCGCACTTCGCTACGGAGGAGCTTCGGAGAGAAAACTACTGGCGCGCGCTCGGGGCCGCAGCCAGGCTTAGGCTCGGCCCCTCCTCGCCTCCTAAGCTTACCCAATTGGTGATCTCCCGGGGTGAGAAATACCTTGGGGAACACGAGCAAACGTTAGCTGAGCTCACTGACGCCAGCCAACGGTACTTCCCCTTCGCCGGGGACCAGGCTTTCCCCATCGAGCGACTGTACCTTCACCACCTGGCCATACGAGAAAGTACTACACTGGACCTCGCCCATAAGTCGGAGAACGCACCCGCGCCAGGTTTCCTGGCCGCAGTTACTACGCTCCGCTTTAGTAACACGGTCCTGCGCGGCCACACGCACCTCAACCTGCGCCATCTGCCGCGCCTGCAAGAGTTTGCCTTTACCCAGGGGAAGCTCAGTAATCGCGAAATAGATATCTGGATCACAGGTTGTGTAGCACTGTCTGCCCTCAAGACCTCTCGCGGCAGGCTAAGGGTCGAAGGATATGAAGCCCTCGCCACTATCGAGACCGAGGTCAGCCGGGGCGAGCTTGCACGCGTGTGTAACGAACGGTCCTGTGCCGCGGAACTCCAGCTCAAGCCAGGCGAGGGAAGTCTGGATCTGGAAGCCAGGGAGCGCCACAGCCTGTTCCGGCTGCGTCTGCCAGAGCTCAGAGAAGCTAGCGGGAGCCTCGCGATCCTGCTATACAAATGCCCCGCTCTGCGCGAGCTGTCTTTACCACAGTTGTCGAGCGCCGGGGGTCTGTGCGTGTACCTCAGCGCTGGCGTCAGCGACACTAATGCTTTGGCAGCGTTCGGCGCGTCCATGCTTGCCAAGGTCACGGGAGATGTCAAGATGAACTTCATCCACTGCCGGGGCTTAGCAGAAATCCGCTTGCCAAGGCTGACGGAAGTAGGTGGTCTGGAGCTAGGATTTCGGGGGTGCTCGGTCTTGTCAACCGTAGAGCTGCCTGCACTCCACAAGCTCACACAAAGCCTCTGGCTTGGCTTCTGGGACTGCCAGCAGCTGACCGGCTTGGCTTTACCAGCACTGCGCGAGGTGGAGGGTAAAGAAGACCCCCCGAGCGGCCCACACTTCCAAGCCAGTGCTGACCTACCAGTGCGCACGTTCGCCGCACTAAAGCGCAATGCGCAAGGGACAGGAGGCATCCAGAGCACCCTACACTTCGAATCCTGTGCTAGGCTACGGACGTGCACGTTCGCGGCACTGGAGCACGTGGGCTTGGGGCTCCAGGTGACCATTAGCGATTGCGCCGTCCTTGAACGACTGGAGCTGCCCCGACTCAAGCGAGTAGCGGGTGCGTTCGAGCTAAGGTTGAGAGATTGTCCTGCCCTGGAGACGTGCGAATTCCCTCCAGAAACAGAGCTCCAAGGCACGTTGTATGCCTTAGCCCAGAGGTGTGGCCTCGGGCCCGACCGAGCAGAAGCGTGGAGCGCACGTGATGGTCAACGATTGCCAGAGCTTTACGCGGCTGGTGTTGCCAGCGAGCCTGCCGAACTACACGGACTTTAAGCTGACAGTACACAAGTGCCCTTCTCTGCTAGAACTCGTGCTACCGACCATGCCGGACGTGGTCGACCTGACGGTGCAAGTCGTGAATTGCACTTCGCTCGCTGGACTCACCCTGTCCTCTGACTTACCCCGGTGCCAGAAGCTGGTGCTGACACTGGTCGGCTGTCCACGGCTAGAGCGACGGCGGCTGGGCGTTCCTGCTTGTGAGCCTGGCGCGGTCGCCATCACCATTACAAACTGCCGCCAGCTCGCGGCAGCCTCCCTCCAACTGTCGAGCCTGCGCAATCTGCGGTCCGGATTGGGCGAACCGCCGGCCTCGTTACGACGCTGACCTAGAACCAGTGCTTCTTCGGTCGGAGCAGGCGGGGGGGGGCGCCCTTCCGGTCGGCGGGCCTCTCTCGCCACTGGCAGTGGGGCAGGAATCTGCTGGTGGCGGGGTCCGGCACGGGCACGGCCGCGTGTGGAGCTGTCAAGCGCCGGGGGGGGGCCGGTCTCTACCTGGCGGGCCCGGCGGCTTCACTGACGGGCTGGGCTGGCCCAGCACATTCTGTCTGGCTACATTTCATTTTAATAAGAAGAAGAACAAGGCTTGGCTCCGCGCAGCCCCGCCGGCGGCTGCGGGGGCTCATATCGAAAGGTCCAGGACACGCGCGCGTGCTGGGCCGGCTTGAACACGCCGGTGTATGGCGCGGTGCCCTGCTGCAGCCGAGCAGACAAAGCCCGCACGTCCGCCGGCTTAGACCGCAACAGGCGCGCGGCCTTCTGCTTGTTCGCGGCCGGGACGTCGACCGCGTGCTGTAGACGCGCCTGAAAGTCCCGGCCCACCATGGCGTACACGTGTACCGGCACCGTAGCGCTGTCGGCACCCAGCACCAGCTCGACCGGCGTACCCGCCGTCAGGCAGGCCGCCTCCGGCCACGCGGCCAGCAAGCGCCCGACCGCACGGTCCGACTGCTCCACGGCCCTGAACTTGATCAGAGAGGCGGGGCCCATGGACAAGCAGATGATGAGCGACGGGTCCTGGCCATCCTCGGCGTCCTGGTGGAAACTGATGCGTCCCTGTCCCACCCGGCGGCCGTCGAGTGGGTACAAGTTGGCATGCACCCGCACGGGCCGGCGCTCCTCGCCACAGACTGCTTTGGCGAGCAGCGCACCTGCTTCCAGCAGGGCGGGCGTTAGGTCGAACCCGGGCGTCGTCACACCCGAGAACTTGTACGTAGTCCCAGAGGTAGCCACGGCGCGGGTAGTCACCGACTGGAACCGTAGCTTGGCCCAGGCGGGGGCCCGCGGATCTATCGCCTGCACCTGGTTCCAGGTCGCGGACAGCTGTTTCATGTCCACGTAGGCCAGGCGGAAGAGCTCCGTGCACAGCCTGCCTGGTAACACCGCGCGTACCTCCGCCCCGGAGAGCTCCACCAGGCGGATGTCTAGCTCGGTCTGGCTTTTCTTGCTCGGGGGCTCCGCCGCGCCTGCGTCGCCGGGGGCCGCGACACACTCCTCGTGCTCCGGCACAGGCTGCTCCAGCACGCTTGGCATGTCGGTCAGCTCCGGGCTTTGTGGCTCGGTCGCCGTTGACAGGGGGGCGCGCGGGGGGCGGCACGCCCGGCGACGTACGGCGCGCGCCCGCCCGGAGGGGGGAGGCGCGCTCCCCCCCTGCCGCCCGCGCGTGCCGCCCCCTCTCGCGCCCCCTGGTCAACGGCGGCCCGTGGGGGGGGGGCCGCTCCCCTCCTCCTGGCCCGGGGGCACGCGGGCGGCGGGGAGGGGGGGGACGGCACGCGGGGGGGGGGGGGGCGGGCGGGGCGGGCGGGGAGGCCGGCCCCGGGGCGTGCGTGCGTGGGTGGCCTCCCGCGGGGTGCACCAGTAATGAAGCCGGGAGCTAGAGAGGCCTGTGCTGGTCCCTACCGCCGGGTGGACCCGCTGCAGCTACTTCTGATCTTGGTAGCCACTGCTTGCTGCGTCGAAGCTTTGCGCCCCTTTGTGGCGCTGGCCGGGGAGGTGTACTGGACCGTGGTCTGCTGGGCCTTGGTGGGCGGCGGCCTGCTGTTGCTGACTTATGCCTACGACCACTGGCACACGGCCACCTGAAAAGCGGCCGGCGTGGCGGAGCCCGCAGGACCTGGGGCTGGCGGCGCTCACGGCCAGGGCCGAGCTCTTCTGCTACGCCGCGGCGCTGTTCCTGCTAGCACTGGCCCCGCCGGCGTGGTCGGGCGCGCCGACGCGGGCCGCGCTGTACGCGCTGCTGGTCGGCGCCCTGGCGTCCGTGGGCGGGCGGGCGGCGGTGCTGGGCGTGCTGCGGCTGCTGGCGACGGAAGGCGTGCCGGACCCCCTGGGCGTCGAGTGGGGCGCGCGCCTGGCGCTGTGGCATGCCGCGCTGCGCCAGGCGCACTGGTGCTGGTCGCAGGGCTGGGCGCTAGCGCTGGTGGGGCTGGCGGGCGGTGGCCAGGTCGGGGGGCAGTGGCCCCTGCTGGTGCTCGGCCTGCTGCTCGTCCTGTGCCTGTGGCTGGTGCCGCAGCGCGCGGGGGCGTGGTTCTGCGTGGGCGGCTGGGCCCTGCTGCACACGCTGGCCTGGGCGCTGGCGGCGGCCGCGGCCCACGGGCGCGTGGGCGCCCTGTGCTGGTACCGGGCGGCGGCGCTAGTCCCGGCGCTCGCCGCCCTGGTGTGGGTGGTGGCCCGCCCGGCCGAGGGGCCGGGCGCCTTTCGGCCCGTCCGCCTGCCACACGACGTGGCGTGGGCCCTGGCCACTACCCTCCCCGACGTGTGCTCGGCGTACCGGCTCCTGGCCTAGGCGGGCGGCCGCGCCTCGGCCGGCCCTGGTGTGTACAACGCAGCTCAAGGTCATGGCACTACTTGCAGGGGCTTCTCTCATGCCTTCCTCTCGCTCACCAGGACTGCACGGCGCCGACCGCCGGGAGACACGCTACTGCACCACCCCCCGCTTATTCAATAAAGAAGTTCAGTCTAACTTTGATCTGGCTTTGGCTCCGGCGACCAGAAAGGCAAGCAAAGGCACCGGTGGCGCGGGGGGGGGGGGGGAAGAGAGAGTAGCCCCGCTTATTTTTTAATACACACGCTTGGCACTGCGCCCGGGAGCCAACAAGAGGAGGTAAGGAGCGAAGGAGAGGCGGACAGAGGTGTGACTGCCTTCAGTCATTATTCAACACTAGCAAGGAAGTCTATAGCGCAGCTAGCTAGATTCGCTTGCGTAAGGAATACTGAAGAGATCTGTGATCTCCTACGGCCACCGCTCCTACGTACTCCCAACCCTTGCGACATGCCGCGTCCATGGCACAGCAATCGCAAGCCTCGCCCACCAGCTTGCTAGTCTTTTCAGCTTTATTAGAGCAGTGCGGGTCGCAGGCGGCCGACCCACATCTTTCTTAAACAGGGTAACAGCTCCCTTAATTGCTTACCATGTCCATAATTCCAAATCCAGACACAGGCAGATCCGGTGGTACTAGCAGCAGCAGTTGCGGAGAGGGCGGTGCACTTGTCGGCCAAGTGCCGCGATTTGTCGCCGAGGCGGAAGGTGGCGCCGCAGTTGGACGGGCAGCGGACCAGGAGGTTCTGCACCGCGAGGCGGTCGCGGTGGGCGGCCGCTGCGTCAGCGGGCCCCCGGCAATTGGCGCAGGGGCGGCCCGCCGCTTGGTTCTGCCGGAAGCAAGCCTCACAGAACGACGCCCCGCAGCCGTGCTGGACGAGGTCGCGCGCCACGCACAAGCAGATGACGCACACTAGGTCCTTGGTTTCGCCCTCGTTGACCCAAGCTTCGTCGTAACCGGTCATCAGCTAGGCCAGACCACTCCTGTGCCCCGACTAGTTTTGGGGGCCCCTGGCACCTACCTCTCCGCGGCGTCCGGTCCCCGGGCGTGGCCGGGGGGGGGCGCGGGGGGGGGGGGGGGGGGGGGGGGGGGGGGGGGGGGGGGGGGGGGGGGGGGGGGGGGGGGGGGGGTAGTCCCTCCCCTCTTCCAGCAGAGCGGATGAAGAAGAGGGACGGGGAGTAGAAACAAAGGGAAGGAACAAGGGGAGGGAAGGGAAGGAAGAGGCAGGGGAGGATCGTGCTCGGGAGGGAGACAGGTATTTGCCTCCCTTGTGTAAAAGGCCCCCATCCCCCGCGGAATTGTCCATTGCCATGGACCCACCGCGTGGCCAAGAACCACTGTCGTCCAAGCGGGCCAAAGTGCAGACTGAGCGCGAGCGCGTCGTGGAGCTGACCGGCCTGCTACGGAGGTTATGCCGGGAGCACCTAAGGGAGGCCAGCGTACAACCCTGGCTGAAGGAATGGGCTCCTTTGCAAATGGAGGAGCATAAAACGGGGGAAGGTGATGCCGGCCTAGCCGCCAGGCTTCTTAAGCTCCGGGAGACCAGAGCGTCCTTGAGCATGAAGAGTCCCTGGCCTAGCAACATTCACTGCCTGGTGATCGCCCGACAAGATCTAGCCAAATTGTATGACCTAGAGCCAGGCCGGCCTGATCGCCTTGCACTGTCCGTCGGGGTCGGGCAGGGCTTGTGTCTGCAGCAACTGAGTTCCGGCAACAAGGAGGAGGAGGCTCCGCTGGTCTCGGACCTGGTCAACAGGTTACAACTACAAGACCACCTGCGCAAAAGGGGGCTGGCGCCTGAGGTCTACGGCTGTCTTAAGATTACGGAAGGATCCCCAGAGCCCCCCCGGATGGACGAGCTTTGGCCAGCGCCCAGCACCACTGGATCGCGATGGCCTTCACCCCTGGCCTCGAGCTCCAGCAGGAGACCAATCTACTGACCTACGCCCAGACAGGACCGGGCGGGCAGCGCAGCATCGAACCGTTTAGGACGTTTGTCACGAAGTTGTTGGTCGGACTGGCGGAGATGGGTACTATGCTTGCCAGCTGGGCACCGACGGACACGCTGTACAGCATACGCGGCCGGTCGTTCGTGCTGGGCAACGTGAGGCCTGCGTATTTCAGGGGGGCCGAGAAGAAGGGGCCGGCAGGGCTAGAGCGAACTCGTACGCTCTATCTCGCTAACTTGCTGAGCCTCGTGGCGAGCAGCCTTGGGTTACTGCCGCACACGTACTCTGAGCTACTGTGGACTCAGCTGACCCACTTGGGGCAACTTCCGGTAGAGGAGGACCCCCCAGTGGGCGACCCCCCAGTGGGTGATACTCTAAAGCGGAGGTTGCGGGTGGTGGCTGAGTGGTGGTCGCAAGAGCTGGCGAGCACTAGGGCACCGAAGGACTGTTGCTGCTTGCTCCAGGCGGCCGGCGAGCTAAGCCGGGCCACGGCGCCCTGGCAGCCCGACTGGTTCCAGACGGCGGCGCCCCAGCAGCCTCCTCGCTGGTTCCGGATCGACGAGTCTGCTTACCGTTCTTTACAAGAGAAGGCCTTTGTCAGGACGCGCTGCGAGGCCATTGGCGCTGGTGTTGTTTGGTGGCTAAGCTTTCGCAGACCAGACGAAATTAGTCCAGCTTCTTGGTGCACCAACGCTGCTCGGTGGGGCTGTGAACAGGAACAGGTTGGACGCTGAGGTGCAAGCCTTTCTGCATGCGCTGGTGTCGGTCGGGACGTACTGGGCTGCCGCTGGGAAGGAGCTGCAGGAGGTTGAGACGAAGCTAGCGAACCTGCAAGCAGACCGGCAGAGTCTGCTGGCTCGTGGCGTCAGGACCGACGTGGAATCGCCACTAAAAGTCGCGTCGGACATCTACAAGGAACTGAAAAGTAGTCAACAAACTGGAAAAGGAAGCCAACGCTTGATACAGCAGAAATAATCAACAAGCGGAAGCTTTTGCTGAAGGCTTCTAAGGAGAAGGTAGAGAAAGACTCGGCTACATGGTGGCGGCTGGTACTTACTGCAGCAGAAGATACGGCTAGTAAGTCTGCCTTGGAAGAGAAGAAAGCAGCGTGGGACCATGAGGTGGGCGCTCTGCACGAGTTAGTGCTTCGAGTTGGTGGACGAAGAGGATAGACGGAAAGGAATAAGCTCTACAAAGCGTTGGGAAGGCGCTCTACAAAATGGCTACAAGGACTGAAAGAATGGATAAACAAAGGAGTAGCGGGGCTGCATGCCCCAGAGCTCAACCTAATACGGATTACGCACGAAATGGAAGAACTGGAGGAGAAGAAAAGAAGCACCGAAGAAATCCTCGGGGAGTATACAATAAGCTCACGACAACAGCGACCGCCAGTCCGGCTGCGACCACAGCGGCTACAAGAAGCAGCGACTACAGAACCACCACAGACACCACGGGAGCCAAGACCGCGACCACTGCCAGGGACAGCGAAGGTGCCAGCCGCGCAGGGACTGCAGACTACCGAGGCGGTAGCACAGCGTCTGCAGCAAGGACCGCAAGCTGCAGAGGCACGAATACAGCAATTGGAGCGGCTGCTGCGAGCTCGGGAGGCACGTACAGCGCAATTGCAGCAACAGCTGCAAGCGGAAAAGATGCGCACACAGCAGCTAGAGACGCAGCGGCCAGCTCCGCAGGCGGGGACACCAGGGCCGCTAAAGGGGGGTCTGGACGTTCTGGCCCTAGCTGCCGGACTGGACGTGGGCCAACAAGTCAGGGTTCGGTCGTCGAACAGGGGGGCAGCGCAGACGAACCCAAGGTCAGGGTTTGGATGTCGGACAGACAGGGATCCGACCGTCCGGCCCAGGGTAGAAGATGTCAGGGTTTGGCTGCCGAACAGCCGGGGGTCAGGAGCCGGCCGGCCGGGGCCAGGGGTCAACACGCTTCTACAACTCAGCCAGGGGAACAGAAAACACAAGGGCAAGGACGGAAACAGTGAGTGAAGGAGGGGAGGGAGGGGGGGCACAGTGCGAGCGAAACAAAGGGAAGGAAGGGGGCCTCTCTCGTGCGCGGCCCCTCGTTACTCCCCCTTACTGTGATTAGTTAAAACCACCTAGATGATGGCTACTGGCCAGCCCGGCCGACGACACACACCTGAGTTTCCGGCCGGGGCTTGGCGCCACGTCCGGGACTGCTTGGGCTGGGCCCCGGGCGTGGCTGCCCTCAGCCCCGAGTTCCGCCTGCTGCTGGGCAAGGCCGAGTCCTGGGCTCACTTCCGCTGCGCCGAACTCGACTTGGCCCATCGTGCACATGCCAGCTCTTTCCGGGCCTGGCCCGGCCCCGTCTGGAGCCAAGCCCGGGCCCAGGTCACGACCCTGCGACTGAGCCTACCTGGGCTAGACTTCCTGCGCGAGCAAAGTTTTCCGTGCCTCATGGTCGACAACTTGGTCCTCACTAGCGGGCCTAGCGGCGCGGATGACTCCGCGGTCCATCTCTTGACCCACGTCTGGCCCGGCCTCAGGCTCCTTAGCCTGCGCCGCTGTCTTCACGTGACCGACGCGGGGCTGGAGCACTTGGGCCGGCTGCGCGACCTGCAGCAGCTCGACCTCGGTGGCTGCCCCCGGCTCCGGGGCGCCGGGCTCGCTGGCTTAGCGGAGCTGCCAGGCCTGCAACGGCTCGAGCTTGCTGACTGCGCGGAGCTCACGGACGCCGGGCTCAAGCGCTTGGGCAAGCTGGCCAAGCTGCAGACGCTCCTGCTGTGCCGCTGTCCCCGGCTCACGGACGCCGGGCTCAAAACCTTGACCGGCCGGGGTGCAAAGCTGAGCAACAGCCTGCAAGTGCTGGACCTCTCCGGTACTTGGCCAAGCTGTCGAAGCTGCAGACGCTCAGCCTTGCCGGCTTTACTGGGGTGCTAGGCCCCGAACTCACGTCATCGTGCGTCCAACGGGGAGAGTTGCCTTTGTCCGAGCTAGAAAACAGCCTGCAGAGTCTCAACCTTTCCCGGTGCGCGAACCTCATCGACGCAGGCCTCCAGCACCTGTCGTGGCTGAAGGAGCTACGGGCGCTCGACCTCTCCGAGTGCAAGCAGCTGACAGGCCAAGGGTTCGTGCACTTGAAAGACCTGACGAGCCTGCGGCGGCTCGACCTGCAGGGCTGCACAGAACTCGTGGAGGCCGGGATCGCGCACTTGGCCCAGCTAAGGGGACTACGGGAGCTGAACCTCAGCGGCTGCAAAAAGCTCGCCAACGACCGGCTTCCTTTGCACTTGGCACGGTTAAGGGAACTGCGGGTGCTCTGCCTCGGACTCTGCGAGCAGCTCACGGACAAGGGCCTTGGTTTCTTGGCAGGGTTGCGCTACTTGCAGCGGTTGGACCTCAGTGGCTGCAAGAGGTTCGAGGGGGGGGTGGACCTAAAGTTGCTGCAAGACCTGCGAGTGCTGTCCCTGGCCGACTGTTCCAACCTTACCACGCTGGGGTGCCTGTGTGAGCTGCACGGCCTGCAGAAACTGGCACTCGACCGGTGTGCCGGGCTCACTACGCTGGCACCCCTGGCGCAGCTGTCCCCCCCCCCCCCCCCGCCACCCCTGGCGCAGCTGTCCGGCCTGCAGCAGCTGTCCGCGGCCGGCTGTTCCAAGCTCACCACTCTGGCAGGCTTGGAGCGGCTGCACAACCTGCAGCAGCTGAATCTGTCTGGCTGCTCCGGCCTCACTGAGCTAAAAGGCCTGGAGGGGCTGCGCAGCCTACAGCAGCTGAGCCTGGCCGGCTGTGTGCAGCTGCGGGACGCCCAGCTTCGGCACTTAGCGGGACTACAACGCTTGCGGCAGCTGAGCCTGGCTAACTGCTCTAGGCTCGAAGGCAAGGCCGGGGCCGACACGGTCGCGGTTTGGGGACAGCTCACTCGTCTGGAAGAACTGAGCTTGGATGGCTGCGTGGCACTCCGTCAGCTAGGCCTCTTAGCGGGGCTGTCCGCGTTACAAAAGCTGATCTTGATCGGGTGCACCAAGCTCCTGGCTACCGAGCTACCTCACTTGGCCGGAATGCAGGCGCTGCGAGAGCTCCATCTTTCCGGCTGCGTTGGGCTGCAGGACACCGAGGACTCCGGGCGCACTGGCTGGCGCTGACCAAACTGCAGCGACTGACGAAACTGTACCTGATCGGCTGCACGCAACTCACGGGCCAAGGGCTAACACCCTTGTCCACGCTGCCCGCGTTGCAGGAGCTGTACCTGGGTCAGTGTACTGGTCTGACACTAGAAGGGGTAAAGGGATTGGCCAAGTTGCGCACGGTACGGCGACTGGGCATTCAAGGCTGCGAGCAGATAATCCCGGCCTGGCAGGAGGCTTTCCGACTAGCCAGAGCAGCGGAGGGGTTGGGCCCCCTTTAGCAGCACCTGCAATTAACTAGCCGGGCACAGCCCGCGGGGAGGGAGGCCTGGCTCTCTAAAAGACCATCACTGCCCTGACCGAGCTGCCTGGCTGCGCAGCGAGCTCGGACGACGGCCTGCCTTTCTAGGCTCGGCCCGCGGGGGGAGGAGGGGGGGGGCTGGCTCCCCCCCCCGGGAGGGGGTGAAGAAAAAAGGGCACCAGCCCCCGCGGGCTACGCAGGGAGCGGCGTGCCACGCGCCGCCGGTCTGGGGTCGAGAGGGGCCTCCCCTCCCCCCCCCCCCCCAGCCTCCGGCCGTGCCGGCGCGCGCACGTGCCCCGTGGGGGGGGGCGCCCCCCGCGGGTGCGCGGGCGGCCGCCCAGGCCAGGCCAGCGGGCCCAGCCCCCTGCCAAAACGATGTCGGACCCCGCCGCCAAGAAGCGCCGCGCCGAGCCGGCGCCCGACCGGGCGGCCACGGTGCCGCTGTGCCCGGACCTGTGGGTGCCGGCCGACGATGCGCGCTACGCCGCCTTCCTGGCGCTGCCCGCCGCGGCCCGCCAAGACTACCTGCTGACCGCCGCTCGCCTGGTGGAAACGCTAGCCCACCGGCCGGCGTGGGAAGAGCCGGGCTGGTGCGAGCGGCTGCGCGGCCGGGTCGAGACGCTGTGCGCTTCGCTGGGCGACGTGCGCAAGAACTCGCGCGACCAGGGCCGCTGGCAGGAGCTGTGCGTGGCCCGGTCGTTAGACCGGGCCTGCCGCGCCTGGGGCGGGGAGCTCGCGGACGTGCAGGTGGAAGACACGGCCGCCCTGGTGCACCAGCGGCAGGCCGACCTGGTCGTGCGCGGCCGCTACCGGGGCCAGGAGGTGCGCGAGGTCTGGGTCGAGGTCAAGTCCAACGGCCACTCGGTGGTCGGCTCGGCGGCAGTGGACGCGCTGCTGGCCAAGGTCACGGCGGCCCCGCCGGGCCCCCTGGTCGGGGCCGTGCTGTACGCCGAGGGGGCGGTGGCGCGCTGCAGCTCGCTGCCCGAGCTGCGCTGGGCGGGCCCCCGGCCCGTCGTGGTGCTGTCGCACCAGGGCGCCGGCGACGCCAGCGACCTGCTGGCGCTGGTGGTGCGCTTCCTCCTGGTGGCGGCCCCGGCGGCGGCCCCGGCGGCCGCGCCGGCCGGTGAAGGCGAAGGTGACGGCGGCGAGCGGCGGGAGCGCGATCTGCGGTCGCAGGTAGAGAGCTTTAGCCGGCAGCTGCGGGACGTGTGCGCCGTGCTGACCAAACAGGCGTCCAGCCTCCGCCTGGCCGAGAAACACTTGCAGGCCGCGCGCCAGTCGGGCGAGGGGCTTCTGGGGGCGCTACAGGCGCGCTGGCTGGGCCCCGCCGACGCAAGCTAGCGCGCGTCGTCATTCCAAACCCCACCAACGGATTTTCCGAGATTATCCTATCGACGTTGGCGATGATCGGTACGCTGAAAGCTTTCATCCCGGGGATCCTGACTTTTCTATGGATTCGTTCATTGCATTGGCCGCGGCACATGATCCATGGTTACGCTTCCAGTCTTTGGGGGTTTTGGGGGCGGAGAGACAAGATTCTAATAGTTTCCTAAGATTCTTGTCTCCCCTCCGGAAAAACAACGCCCTTGGTGTCAATAACCACAAGAACATGCGATGCGCCATTGCATATGATGTGTCAGGGTTGGGAACTTGAAATTTGGCTGCAATACTCAACGGGCAGATCAGAAGATGCCTCGTATGTACAGCTAAGAAGATAAGGATGCCTATTAGGCATCTTAGATCGTACTTCAATAGCCTATGGTCCTTCTTGAGAGGTGCCGGATTTTCAGATGTGAACGTGGTTTTAGCTGGCACTTCGTTCATATACCCTAATTCGTTCAAAATGAGAAGTTCGTATTTGCGTTGGTGTAACGCAATCCCTTTCTCAGTTTGAACAATTTGGATATTTTTGAACTCGGTGGCTTTACCCAGATCTTTACATCTGAACCCTCTTTTCTCAAAGTGAGCGACCATCTTGAGGTGTTCAGACCTAGCAGCCGCGTGGCATCCATCATCGACATGGAAGGACAAGAGTTGTGTGGTCTTGGGGCTGCTGCCATGTCTTATGAAGGAGGCTCTATCGAGCGTAAAGGTTCTGAACTCAAGTTCTCCCGTGAGTTCCCCGTATAACATATCATACCACAACCGACCAGATTCCGGGTGGCCGTATAATGCCTTCTTCAAAAGCCAAACGTAATCCTCCAATTGAAATTCGGGCCGTGGTTTTACGTATATGTTGTACGGGATTCTGGCATGGAGATAGGCCGTGGTGATATCGATCAGCCATAAGTCAATCCCAAAACATGCAGCGTACGCTATCATGACTAAAATTGTCCGATGTTGAGCGGTAGGGGAGTAAGTCTTTCTAGGGTCATACTGAGCGTATGCCTTCAAAAGGTCCCCTCTCAACGTAATTCGGGCTTTATGAAACTCATCTAGCGTACCCTGTTGTTTGACGGTGTCTATCCATTTCACCGGGATGATTGGCGTCCCGGACATTCTAGCTTCCTTTTCTTTACGCCAAGCAAAAGCCTTAAGTTCTTTCAGCTGCTCAAATTCTTTCTGCCGAGCTTGCTTACGATCTGTTGGTTTTTGTATTACCGGGAATTCCGGAAATTTCTCACTGATAAGACAATATTCTGCACGCTCTTCTCGGGCGCATACCGTGACATGTGCGTTCCTTGTCCTTCCCGTGATAATGTTTTCCCCAGAAATTTCGCCTTGTTCATGCGACCGCCAGTTGGAGCTGTGTTCAGCCCTCTGCTCCGCCACCCTTTCCCTTCCCCCCCCTCGACAAACGCAAATTCCGACGTAGCATCGAAGTGTAGGCCACCCGCATTGGGCGCGGCGGCTTCACTTTGATTTTCGTTGTCATTTGAGTTGGTCGATAGGGTGGTGGTTTTATCGCAATGTTAGCAACGGCATACTTGAGAATTTCGGTATCGATCACCTTATCGGCAACCCCGTCATCAAAGAGGACCGCGTGCGCCGGGAAACGTTTGGTTTTACGGGTAACTGGGGCAGCGGGTGCAGTAACCGTGCCTTTGCGAACCGCAGTTTGCCAAACATTCCCGTAAGTTTGTTTCGCCCATCCCTCTCCCCACGCTTAGCCGGAATTTCCATATATATCCCGGACAAATCGCGTCTCTCTTTGGATTTATGTTTCTTTTTCGTGACTTTCGCCTCCCCCTGATCCCCACTGGGCTTATGGGTCAAACCTTTCGGGGTCGGAGGCACTAAGGATGGTGGGTCAGATCTATCCTCCCTGACTTCCACTGCCTTAGTGTCGCCGTTCCCTGTATTTGGGTCATTGGGGGGCGCCTTGTGTGGGGGCGATTTGGACGATAGGTTCCCGGCTGGGGTTGTATCTCCCCCAGTCGGGAGTACCTCTACCGATATCTCCCCCGAAGCATTACCTTGACTTTCCGGGTGTTGAGGGGTTCGTTGGGATTCCGGAGGGGGCAAATGCCATTTTACCGAAAACATCTCTTCAGAGGCGTTTGCATCTGCTAGAGATTTGGATGCTTCCCTCTTTCCCAACTTCCAGACATCGAACACGACATCACGAACATTACCGTGTATTTCCTTGCAACAGGATCATATACCCGATACTAGTATCCGGTATTCCGTTCATACCCGAGAAATACTACTCTCTTTCCTCTCTCACTCTTCCCGGGAAGCCTGATATTGTCACATCGCTGTGGCTATCTATACTTCCACTCGCTGAAACTTTATCATTATTATCATTATGCTCAAATATCCATTCATCAACATCTTTGGTATTTAGTAAATTAACTCCTGTTATATTCTTCCTTCCCATACTAATATTACCGAATTCATCAACATTTATCGGACATGTTTTATTTACCCAGTTTATTAAATTATATGTTAGATAACTATTCATTGCTATTGGTGCGGTTATAACCACATCTGAAAGTGTATCAATTGAACCAAGGGCTGTATTCTTCCATTTGCCTTCTACATCGTTGTAAGTTAAGTATTGTCCGCTCGCTTGTGCAAATATGTTTGTGTCTATCAAATTATATAAACTGGTTTGGTGCGGATTGAATGTATTGCTTCTGTGTTGAGTTGAGGCTTTGACTTCGTCGTTTTCCCTCACTCGTTGCTCTGTATAGTATAAATTTTTTCCTTCTTTGATGTCAGTCGTTGATTTTAAAGCGAGACGTGTGTCAAATCGCGCATCAGTATAATAAAGATTTATTGGGTCGGAATCTTCTGGCACTCGGTCTGTATTCAGACCGACTATGTTCGTGTTGGTTAAGTCTAAGTTTGCGATTGATAGGCTGTCTGTCGCGATTTCTGACAAGCCTAGTAATGATTTATATTGACTCATTATATGCAAAGATTTTGAAAAATCCTTGAGCGAAATCTTTTTTGTGAAACTTTTCTAAAAAGTTTCCAATAAATACTTAATTTTAAAAATACTAAAATATAATAATCTTAGTATAGAATATTTTTAGAATAAGCGAGAGTGCGAAGCACGAAGCGAGATTCTAAAATGCCGTCTCCCGAAGCGAGTCGACCAAATTGGGGAAAAGCAGTTGATGGAATTAAACAAAAAGCAAAGCAGAGAAAAATGGAACACGCCCAAAAGGTTTTGGAACAATACCGAAATGCGGTTAAAAATGAAGACGAAGATATGGAACGAAAAATAGCAGAGATAGAAAATAAGAATTTAGCAACAGACATTATTAATGAGAAGGAACAAGATGACACACCCGAGCAGAGTGAGAGTGAAGATGAATGTGATTTTACTGATATCATCGCTGAAAAGATGGCGAAAATGAAGATAAGAAGAAAGAAAGCGGAAACTAAGAGAGAAAGAAGAAGAGTAAGAAACCAGAGCCTGAGCCTGAGGAGAGTGAAGAAAGTGAAAGTGAGAGTAGTGAAGAAGAAGAACCGAAACCTAAGAAAGGGAAAGGTAAGAAATCAAACATTTCTGTTAATGTTTATAATCAATCTGAAAAGACAAATAAGAAAGAAAAAAATAATGATGTCTCACGGATGTTTTTGAAGTTTTAGATATTACCAAAGATAATGATAAGAATAATGATTCGCATACTCTGGATTATTATAAGTTAATTCACCTTTTGAATTTTTTATAGCCTTTGCTCTCATTCTGTATTTTTTCTTCTTTCTTTATCCAGATGGTCTAAATGTGAATATAACCCTATGAGGTCTTTATAATGTTCATATCTGATATCCCCAAAATTAATAACCTTACCTTTTTGACTAATGACTTTATATTTTTTGTTTTTTACATTGGACTTTGAAAATCTCATACTATATAGAATGCCCGATTTAGACCATAAACATACAATTATTAATAATCAAAATCGTAATAGTCAATTAGAAGACACACCTACTGGAGAAGTAGTCAAAACAAAAGAAGAAGAAGCACTAGAAATCCATCATCAGAAAAAGAACCCGAAAATATGGAATACTATATGGGTTGATACACCATTAGACCAAGTTTTCTTAGACTTAGCAGATATGAGTAAGATAAAAGATAAGAAACGAAATAAAGGTTATGCTTGGATTGTTTGGATTGATTGTCATTCAAGATATTTAATAATCATTCCATTAAAAAATAAAACAGCAAAAGAAGTCTATTATGCTTTGAAAACAATTAAATATAAACCGAAATCAATTACTACTGACAGCGGTGGAGAATATAAAGGAGCAACTCGTGAATATTTTAATGAAAATGGAATTAAACATGATGTGGTTGAAATTGGCGACCATAGAGCCTTAGCGGTTGTTGATAGAGTAATAAGGAGTATTGGAAGATGGCTAGACCTTTTATTTGAAACCAATCGTAATTTTGATTGGGTTAGTTACTTAGTCAATGCTTATAATCATAAAGTTCATTGAGGGATTCAAGCTAAACCAGCGGAAGTATTTTTCGGGAGAGATAAAAATAAACAAGTGATAACAAGAGATAATTTAATTAACGACTTCAATGTCGGTGATAGTGTGAGAAAAGAAAACAAAAAACTAATGTTCGCGAAAGGCGAAAAGACTTTCAGTAAAATTATTTATAAAGTCAAAGGCCGTTCCGGATTTAAGTTAATATTAAATAACGACGAGTTAGTAAGCCCTAGAGATTTATTGAAGACTGATTTTATTAAACCAATTGACGAAAAAAAAGATATAAAAGAGCAAACTAAAGAAGTTATTAAAGAAAAGAAAACTAAAGAACTGCTAAAGAGAGAAGAAATAGAACCACAAAACATAAGAACTAACAAGAGGGAAAGAAAAGCAAAAGTCGAATTCGATATTTAATGAAAACTGAAAATAACTTTAATAGTTGATTATAAACTTTTCAGATTTTGAATGTAATAAGTGGTTAAGAAAAATTTATAACCAACTATTACAACAACGACTCTTGTTTAATCGAAGATGACCCGATAAGCGGACTTGATAATTAAGCCGTAGTAATTAGCGATTTTGTCAATATTATCCCAAGATCTCAATAACTTAAAAGACCCATCAACAAATTCAACAACGAACCGCTCGGGTAATTGGTCTTTCCGCATTGGCAACTTGTATCAATTCAACTTCACGGGTATCATACCTTCATTTCACTCAAAAAAAAGTTTCGCAACCCCATTTTTTCTTTCAATGTGAGCCCAATACTGCAGTTTTCCCTCAATCGGTTGTTTGCTATTGGACTTAGGACTGCGAGCGACTACTATTGCCCTATTCCCACCCAACTCTTTCGGAATATTATCCGCCCTGATGCGACCCACCCATAAAACTGCAAGAGCATCGGACAACTCCTGCCAAAAAAATTATGTAGAAAGGAAACAAGCAACAAACTTACCTTTACTTCGAGGTCCTCTGGCTGGTCTTGAACTTCCTCCTCTGGTTCCTCCCGTGTGGTTGGGTCGTCAGCCATCTACGCACACAAAAACGGCGAGGTTTGGACTTCTTCTCTTGATCACTTTGGGAATTCTGAAAAAGTCACAGAATGAAAAAAGAAACAGACAAAAACACGTGATTGAATTTCTGCTGACAATTTGAAATGCCAATAAAAAGGAAAAGCGAATTTTTTTTGGCACCGCACACCTATAGGCTCAGGTCAAATGCACACCTTCTAAATTCTGGAGTTGGACAACTTTTGCTTTTCAGAGTAGTCTTAATTAGACACGCACACCTATAGGCTCAGGTCAATTACACACCTTCTAAATTCTGGAGTTGGACAACTTTTGCTTTTCAGAGTAGTCTTAATTAGACAAAGTGCGAACAAGAATGAGTGATGACGATGGTAGCGACGTAGAGTATGCTGAAAGAGAAACCACTAATAAGTGGTTAGAGAAATTGAGAGATAAGACATACACACAGATAATGAAATATAAGACTAATAGCGAAGTAAAACTTGACACTATACAGAGTAGAAAGGAGCAAAAACGTCAAGAATTATTGGAATTGGAGAAACAAGAAAAAGCAGAACAAAATAAAATTTTCGCCATTGAAGAATTGCTAAATCAGAAAAAAGAAGAAGCAGAACGAAAAGAAAAAATAGATTTGGTAAAGAGAGAAGAAAAGAGAAAAGAACTGAACAAGAAAAAACAATTACGATTATTTGAGAATTGGCTAAGTGCCGAAAATCAACCAATGGGAGTTGATGATGAGATTAGAGCAAGAAAGATGATTGAAGGAGGAAAAACAACATATAATGTAATTGAAGAATATGAGAGATAGAAAAGATAGAGAATTAATTGAAATAGTAGTTTTCACTACTAACTCCTTTAGCACATAGGAGTATAAACTAGTGCGCTTTCAATTTTAAAAAAATGGGCGAAAGCCCTCCTTGTTTGCCTAGGAATTTTATCTACCATACTTGTTGTGTGTGGTAGGTGGTTGAACTGGAGTTGGAAGACGAAAAAGGTAAATTTAATGAGACATATATGTTTTCTCGTAGTGTGTTGTAGAAGGCTTTTTGTCTGTTTTTGTTTCTTTGTATTTATTTTACGGGAAATTAATAGGAGAGAACAAATGAAATTTATGAGGTCGTTTTGAGGTACGAAAAACGATCCTTGTAAATTTCATATTATACTACTCGTGTGTCTCGCAATCCTCCTCCCCCACTCACTTTCCCTCCCTCTTTCTTTCTTCTTTCTTTCTTTCTTTCTTTTATTCTTTCTTTTATTCTATTTCTTCATTTTCTTCTATTCTTCCAAGGGAGAACCACTAAAACTCCATGCAAAACAGCTTTTGCTTGATCTTTGAATACATAAATATCCGGTTAAGTTGGAGAAGAAAAAAAGAAAAAAGCGTTCCAGACGGACAGACGTCGACACTAGTACTAGAGACAGACAGAGGAATTTCACTCGGAGTTATTCCCTGCGGACGAATATTCTTCCAGTTATCTTTCAGGCAGGCCCCGCCGCTTAAAAAGTAATTAGGTTATGATCACGGACACACTTTGTCAATAATAATCAGAGGCTAGCGTGGTTTTTAAAGTGCACGTGAGTTTTTAAAGTGCACGTGAGCTCGAGACCCCCACCGTAAAATCCGGGACCCCCCATGCCATTTTACCTTTACTAATAAAACCGACCACTTCCAAAACCGACCAGGCGGGCCGGCTGGATGTGTATATTTTTTAGCTTCTCTATACATATTTCTACTAACTCACTAATTCTAGCTGATTATTTTTATATCTCACACATGATCATGACATGATATATGTTGAGAACGAAATGCTTGAAAATATATCGTTGGGATTTATCAAAACATATATAATATCTATAAGTGATTGTTAGTTAATATTTACTTAAAAAATATTGTAAAAGTTAAATATATTGAAGTTTAAAATAATAAAATTTGTAAAATTTATCACTAGACAAACCCTAAATATATTTTATATCATATTATATAAATATGATTAAATTTAAGCTTCGGCGCCTGCTGTTTTTAGGAAAGATACCGGCTGCACAGATATTTGTAGGCATCACCCCCCGGATAGCCGGTAAAAAGTACACTTTTTCTGGTGTCAGGTGCACCTAGTTTTTTCCCATTATTTTCAATATCGTTTGGCCGGATTTGACCTAATGCAATTTTAACCTTGGTCTGTTGCCGTTTTCTTTTCGGCTTCACTGAGCTATTATAACGAGACATCATTCTCTTTTGGGGATTTGTGTCTGGTTGTATTACCGACTTTTTATTGAGCTATCTTCGGGGATTGTAACATTGGAGTCACCAGCACAAGGCTGATTTCTTTTCTGGCTTGTTTTTGGAACAGCAGAAAGAAGAATTGGACAGACCTATCTCTTCTGAGTAGGTGTTCCAAAAAACAAATACTCCAGCACATCCCCACACAGCTCTTTTTGCAAAACTAGACGTCTAGGCGTTTGTGAGTAGGTGTCTCAGTACCCTCTCCACAGCCTGTATCTGTGTCCTCACAAGGAGGCCAGACACCAGACCTCGTAGCTGTTCTTTTGTTCTCTCTTGAGACAGAGACAGAGTAGGTCAACAGACGTACAAACAAACACTCACAGATACAAACAAACTTGAAGGACACGAGCGTAGTACTCTACCTTTCAAGTCTGTGCACTTTGTTGCCTCTCAAACCACAAACATCAGAGTATTTTTGCAAATCTCTGACTGTCTTTCGACAATAGGTCTGAACAAGTGTCAGACGACAAGTCGACTTCTCAAGGAGTGCTTCTCTAGCCTCTTTGACATTATCTATACATAGGTCCTCGTACCTCATAACAGATACAACAACAAAAAGAGAAAAAGAAAAGAGGAGTGGAGAAGGAGATCAAATTTTCAGAGAAAGTCGTACAGATGACTTCTTTCTCACAAAAAAAAAAACAACAAAAAAAACACATAAGACATAGAGGTGAGACGCTCTCTCTCTATACTGTCTTTTCGTTTTTTCTCTCTATTCGTTCCTCATAGACGAACAGAGCAATTACGGGTTAGAAACAACTCTGTCTCATCCGTATTATTTCAGCGTCCATGTCTACTAGGTCTGAAGACTGGCAGGAAGGAGGGGGGAGAGTGAGCGAACCCCAGGAAACGAAGAGGAGTTCGTTGACCCTCATGCAGAAGGAGGAGATATGGCACCTTCCTTTGACACAGGAGGAGCAGAGAATCAATTTTTTACTGCGCCTTCCTTTGACACAGGAGGAGCAGAGGAAGTCGAGGAGGAGGAGAAGGGAGGAGAGGAAGCGAGGTTTGTGGCCGAATATGGCAAACTAAGTAAGAAGGAGTTTGAGGAGAAGAAAGGGAAGGATGAGGCCTATAAATGGCTATACATTCCCCAAGAAATGCGATGGGGACAACCCTTGAAGAAGGAGGACATCTGTTACCCTCTCCCAAGGCAAGCTCTGCCTCTCGCAGAATTCCTCAGAGACGACGGTGCACAGTTACAGGTGCAACATGTCTCATTTGGGGACAATATGTCTTTACTGGAGCTACTCGACCTCTCATGGACAGTGTTTGAGTGTGCTATACTCTTTGAGTACCAGACTGGAAAGACTGTGCTGCCATGGAACACAAGAGCACTGGCTAGGTTGCTCGATCCTGGTCAGACATTGATTCAATAAAGAGAGTGGAAAAGGAGTTTAAGTTCAGGAATCCAAAAGGACAGATCAATGTCATGGATGTGTCTCTGAAACTTATGGAGGCCAAGTTAGTGGACCTGGGTAAACTCCAACACACCCAGTTTGGCAGGGACCTTCACCCGGCCCTGAGGGAAATAGAAGGCGAAGCTGGAGGGGTGACGAGGATGAAGAAGCTGCATGCGCCTTGGTGACGGATGACGCATGGAAGAGGTGGGTCTTCACGAAGGATCATACGATCTTGGAGGGGACGGCCGCACCACCCCCCACCAATAAAGCGGGAGAGAAGGAGTTGGCGGAGAAGGCCTTGTTCCTTCGGAAGGCAGCTGAGATCCTGTCTGTTTTTCATCATGCCCAAGAGCTGTATATCAAAGAGCTAGCGGCTGAGAAAGAAAAGAAGGAGATGGAGGCAAAGATTGCATTAGCCAAGGCGGCGGGAACCAAGGGACCGAGATATTCCTCTGGATCTTATATGGCTCCCTCGGGCCGCTCCGCCCCGTCAGCCCACACAGCCCCTTCGGCCCCTGCGACTAGCTCAGCGCCTACCACTGTCATTGTCAACAGTAATGACAAAAAGGACAGACAGGCTATCATACAGGCCTTCCAAAAATATACAAAGTCCGATGCCACTGCTCTGACGCTGTATGCAGAGACAGCGAGTCAGAAGGACACGGATGCGAACCTTCGAGACAAGCTCAGAAGAATTGATGCTTGTGTGAAGAAGCATCCAACGGACGAAACACAGGAGTATGAGGCGTTGTACACCTTGTTGGACCCATCAATCATCACACAAGGGTTTGATGTTGGGGAGTACAAGGCGATGAGAGCGGTAGAGGTGGCGGCTAGGAGAGCAGCCTCAGACCTGCAATGCACGGTGCCAGTTGCCGTCCTCTTGCAATACTTTAAAACTCATGGGTATCAGCACCTGTGCACTGGTACTTTGATTGGGTTTGAGATTTTTCAAGAGGTGAACGAAGGGCTGGGCATTGGCACGAGGTTGGCAGCGATCCTCACTGAGGTCAGCGCCAAGTACGGGCTCTTTTATAGCCGGAAGTCTATCATTTTGTACTTCCTGAGTGCTTTGTGTACACGACACCCGAGCAAGCTCGCAAGGATCATACAGTCCTGTCCGACCTTCACGGCGGTGAAGACGGCGGATTTTTTAGAAACGAATATATACGAGAGGACTGTAGCGGCTACTCCGCCGGGCGACCTGTTCAAGGAGGTGCTCGACGCGTGTTCCGAATTGGACACGGCCACCGAGTCATTCTCCAGTGCCGCGACACAGGGGGTTGGAGGTGCTCAAGCAGCACATGCAACTCGAACGGCAGGTCTCAAGAGGGGGAGAGATGATGAGCCGACGCCGTGCTACCGCTATTTTTCATACATGGCGTGTAAGCATGAGGCACAGAAAGGAGTAGGCAATTGCCTCTTCAGCCACGACTCTCTTGATGATAGGCAGCGAAATCTTTTCCTTAGAGAGCTCGAAGGCATGAAAAAGACCATGTACGCCATGTACAAGAAGGAGTTGGAGGAGGGGAGGTGGAATGCGAATATGGTCTCGGATGCGGAGTTCCGGGAGGCCATCATTTACTTCCTTGACAGAATGAAGAGAAGGGAGAAGAGAGAGACATCGGGCCGATCAAAGGCGCCGACTAGAGGAGGAGGAGAGACGAGAGGATCGTCACGAGGGTCCCGAGGGACACCAAGAGGGGCGGCACCACGAGGACGAGGCTTTCGTGGAAGGGGAGGACGGACCCCAGCGCGCCCTCCCAGAGGACACTGATACTGGAATTATAGCACCAGTTCCAGCTCCAACTACCCCCAGCAAGCTTATACCGCTACGGAGGGGGGACGTCAAGACGAAGACACCGGCTCAGGTGAGCGTGTTGCCGTCGTAGACTGACGGGAGGAGAAGAGAGAGGAAAAGAAGAGAGAGAAGGAGATAAAAACTGTTCTTTTTAATCCGACAGTCACAGTTATGCATACTGTTGATGAACAGGATACGAACAGTTCCGTTCCTCCCAGACGTGAAGGTGAAGGCACACAGCCTCACAAGCCTCAAGGTAAGCACTTGCTAGTTCATCCTTCGAGAGCTAATATGAAAAATGATGCGAATAGGAAGGCGAAGAAGGCGATGGAGGAGAGGAAGCCGAAACCAAAGGCTAGGTCTTCTCCTACGAAGAAGCAGCGGACCGTACCCCCGCCAAAGGACTCAATAGTCTCTGCTATAGACACGAGTACACTCGGTGTACCAGACTCTGTCCAAAAGACACTCGAGATACCGGAAGCCCCGGAGACTCAAGAAGTTAAGTTGGCGGAAAAGGGGGGAGAACGAGAAGAGGACAAA
>WBZZ01000511.1:0-7500 GCA_019918135.1 Paulinella micropora
AACAATTCGTAAGGGATCGCCCGAATACTTAGCAGTAAAGACGATAGAAGCGGATATTAAGAGTGGCAAGATTAAGTGTCAATTGAAACCAAAAGTAAGCAAGAGGAGTAAGACCAATGAACAGCAACTAGACCAAATGCCAGATGAAGCATTAAAAAGAAAAGTACCAGACATAGAATCGGCAAGTACTTCATTGCCTAAACCAAATGCCAAACCTATTGAGATGTCTCCAGCACTTAAGATTGAACAATCTTTACCCAAATCTGTCAATCCAACTCCTGTTGCTGTGCAGAAACACACTACCACAACACCAGCGAGTAAGATAGAAGCAATGGAGGATGCTTCTAAGGAAACTCCGCCACCACCTAAGGATGTTACTGAAACTAATGATGTTGATGTAAATCAAGCCATAGCGGATTTAAAGAAAATGAAAGAGGAAAGAATTACGCACCAGAATTTACAAATTATGAAAAAAATAATTAATGGTAATTGATAAAATATATTTTAAAGTTGATTTAAATTAGAAAAAAATCAACTTACATTTATATAATGATTAAAAACTCAAGTGCTTTACATCGTTTGCCGATTGGCTTTATCAACAAACTTAACGAAGCAAACCGACCGAAAAGTGATGGGTTTCAACTAAACCAGTTTGAATTGTGGAGTAGTCATGGTGCCCCATTAGTTAATCAACCATTGACCGAATTTGGCGATTTAGTCCCGTATGAGAAGAGCACTATTCAAAACACATTAACAGACATTTCTGATAAAAAAGAAAATGCGGATGTTGTTGATTTGGACACTGCTGTTAGCAGTTTGGCTTATTTAAAGAAAGCAGTTGAGAATGCTGAGGCAAGAGAGTTTCAATTGACTTCACCACAAGATGCGAGACTTGACAATATACAAAATTCAGTTGATTTTATTAAACAATCCGTTTCAGGTGAATAAATAATTATTTTTAATTTCTATTATTATTTTTTTAGTATAGTAGTATTGCGAATTTACAATCCCACAACCACAAAAAAAATGGAAAAAAAAGGAGATTGAAGTTACTGAGGAGTTGATGACCCTCAACAACCTCAGATATGAGTTGCCAGCAAGTCTGGCGCTCACTGAACAGGGAAGTATCTTTAAGAAGAACTTCGCCGATCAGCAAAAGTATGCCAGTGATTCTGGAACTGAAATGATTTTTACATTACAGGCAAGCACTGATTTTGTTTATGGGAAGAATTGCTATTTGTCATTTGACATTATGGCCGAAGGATTGGTGGCCACTGATGGAAAAGATAATGTTCCTTGTGCTCTTGGTTTCCAGAACACCCCCGCTACCGCTATTTTTGAAAGATTTTTGTTGGAAAGTAAGGATGGTAGCGAACTTGAACGAATTGAAGATTTGAACAAGATGGTGCGAAATATTCTCCTTTGGCATTATCCTTTTGATTACCGCCGACAGGCACAGATGGCGGGACAACGAGAACCAGTCAGTGTTAATGTTAATGCTTCTGACCCTTCGGTTACTGATTTTGCACTTAATGTCCCCACTGCTGGTAGTGTTGCGACTGGTAATTTATTGAGGGTTTGTATTCCTCTTCATTACTTCTCGGGAGTGTTTAATGACGAAACTCTCATTCCTCCCTCTCTCATTAGTGGTATGAGACTTCGTTTGACATTTGCACCAGTAAATGAAGCATTGACTATCATTGGGAGTGGTGATGGGAAAACTTCTTCTATTCCTAGTGTATTTACTACTACTAATTTGAAATACACCGTATCAAATCCAGTTGTTATGTTGGAGACATTCTCTCTTGCTCCCGCCGTCCAGAGAAATATTTTGGAACAAATGGGAAGTAAGGATGGTCTTCCATACACTTATGAAACATATTATAACCAAAAGGCAAATCCGGGGGTCTCCGATGATTTTAATCTCCAAGTGAATAAAGCCGTTGCTCGTGCTCAGTGCTTGTATATCGTCACACAAAATGTGCTCCCCGAAAATGCTAATATTGACAACTTGGGAACTACTCAAATGCCTTACAGACAATATCAGTGTCGTATTGGTGATTGGTATGCTCCGCAACAGAAGATGGAAATTGGAGTTGCTGATAGTCTTGCCTCCGTTCAACGAGGATGCGCGGAATTGTATATTAATAATCTTCAAGCGACTATGGGTATTCGTGATGCTTACATGTCTTCGTCTGTTTCTCTTGAAAACTTTCGTAGTTATTATTCTACTGGGGATAAAACAGGACTTACATCTAACTCAGGATTTGCTACCATTATCCAGACACTCAATCAGTCGCCACACATTGGAGCGTCTGGTATTGCGGTTAATAACTCACGAACTGCGGAAGTCACTCTTCGTTATGCTTCTGATTATAATGAAAATCGCACCATCACTGTTTGGTTGAAATATGTCAAAGTTGCGTCTATCTATCCTAGCAGATGCGTTGTAAAACAATAAAAAAATTAAAAATTAAAATAATATATCATTTATAATATAGCAATGTCATTTACAATCTCTAATCTTGAAGACGAGAAGCGAACAAAAAAAAATTTCCTCCTTCGTGTCTCCTCAAGTGATAAAACAGAATCCAAATCCGCTTCTACTCACAATGGTCGTTTCGTCGTTGATTTACCAGCAACTGGTCGTAATATTGATATAATCAGTGCTTATGTCGTTAAAAGTATCTCTATCCCAAATGTTTTCCCAAACATACCGAGTTATGCCAACACTCTCACATTGATTAAAACAACTGGATCGGCTACAAAGACGGCAATCGTAACAGCAAATCAATACACCATTGATACATTTATTACCGCTCTTCAAACTGCGATTAATTCAGCAATTACCCCCAACTCCGTAGTTATAACTTTGAACTCCGTTAATAAATTGAATTTCGCTTTCACTGGTGATACGTATGCTTTTGATTACGATAACAGCACGATTAGCGATAAGATAGGACTAACTGCCGATATTTCTGCCTCGGCGAGTGCCACCATGCAATCCATAGTCAATCTAATCGGTGAAACGGCCGTTTATGTCCATAGCCGTGCTTTAAATCAGTCTGGTTTAGTTGAAGCAAATGGTAATTTCTCCGTGGTCGGTAAATG
This sequence comes from Paulinella micropora, assembly GCA_019918135.1. NCBI lineage: Eukaryota > Cercozoa > Imbricatea > Euglyphida > Paulinellidae > Paulinella > Paulinella micropora. Next base: position 3,112 of record WBZZ01000511.1, read on the forward strand.
TAATCTAGATAAACCCTATGGAGTCCAGTGCTATTTTGAGAGTTCTAATGATGTCGCCGATTATGTGCCATTTAATACAACAAAAAGTTTAAGGTCTATTGATATTGTAATTAGAAATGCGGGCGGTGAAGTGCTTGAATGTCCTGTCAATTTTGAAGTTTCAATTCTTCTCAAAGTCTATCATGCTTAATCCTATCGGTTTATTTACATTTGGACTATAATTTCCCTTATTATATATGATATTTTTGGACAATATAGATAAATTGTTTAAGTTGATAACGGCTATCAACGAGTGCCGTTTGAAACAAAAAAAAGATATAATCCCGTGCGGGACTAATATGGATCAGTTTTATCGGTATTTAAGGAAATACCATGCACCAATTGTTGAGGAAATGACAAAAAAAACAAATATTAACAATCTAGCAGTAGAGATAGAAAAAAAGTTTGAAAGCCTTTATTTTTGAAAGTGTGTATTTTTTTTTGTTTAAATCTGATCTTCAATCCAGTTCAATGAAGCGTAAATGCGCCGTTCCACCGCTTGTATTTTGTGAGGATATAGTAAATGTCTTACCTGACCCTATCTTGATATCATATTGAGACAAATCAATATATATAGATGAGCCACCAGACAACACATATGTAAATATCACACTTCCACCCGTTCTTGTTGTCCCCGCCGTATCAACCTCTGCTAACGATGTGTTTGTATCGTAATTTGAATAAGAAGGTGTTCCTCCTAATGTGGTATTAAGAATAATTCTCGCAATACATGTTTTAGTATCAGAATTGCTAATACACAAATTCTCAAAGTAGATTATGTTGTAATTCGTTTTGCTGTTGAATGTGGCGCGGTTTCTAATGGTAAATATGGCATTTTCAGTTGCTCCTATAGTTTTGACATTGTCATACGAATTAGTTATAGCAATAGTCCTATCAATATTTCCCTCAACTGCTAAAAACATACTCGCCGTTTTCATTACAACGGATGCCAGACTTGACGAATATGCCTTCGCATAAATAGCAAATGCAGCCTGATCCAATGATGGAGTAGTAGCAGTGCTCGCGTATTTAATAGCATGGATTACTTCCATTCGTCCAGTGCGCGGGTTTTCTATTTTAAATGTAATCTGACCGCTACCCAGATATTGAACAACGATTTCAAACACATTCAATTTGGTAAAATCAATCGCGGGCAAGTTTCCCGTATTATCACATTTATCAACATTCCACGCATATTGACTAACTACATTTTCAACACTCCCCGCCGTTCTCACAACGGACATTCCCGAGTTTGATTGTCTAAAACATAAATTATCTGCTGGTGTGCCTATGCCAATATCGCAATTAAAAGTAGTCGCGGTGGTAGATGACGGAAACAATGCGGAGAATCTAGCAACTAAACCCATACCACTTCTATATTTGGCTCTCTCAATAGTCGTAATCTGCGCGGTTGAATTACCAGAGGCCGATGTCGTTAAAACCGCCATTGAATTAGCAGTTGATACCACCCCGCCGTTTGTTTCTGTTTTGTCAAAGAAACGTGTATTAATACCATATGTAAATACATTTTGTAATACTGGCGATAAAGTGGCCGTTCGCAATTCTCCGAAGGCAGTTGTTGGTAAAGCATCTTTAATATTATCTATTGATAAAGAAGATGATGACGATGTAGATGATGACGATGGAGTGCTCGTGCTTTGACCAAAAAGGTTCATTTTTATTATATATGTAAGTATTTTTTTTCAAAAATAGACTAATCTTATATTATAAGATATTTTATAAAACATGTCAGTTATTATTAAAGAATTGCCCGCGGATATCGTTGGCCACATTAAAACCTTTGTCTATTTGGAAAACATAAAAAATATCAACAAAGGGACTTGTGATATATGCGGACTGGCACCCACATTTCAATCACATCCGCCTATAATCGCCGTAAATGTTGATAGTGTGGATTACATAGAATGGTTCACCATATGCTCCGTTGCATGTTTCAGGTGGGAGAGTAAATACAGGAAGCAATACAGAGTGCCCCCATTGATTGTGGTTAAGTATTAGCCTTCTTTTTAATTCTCGCACTTCTCCGCACTGGTTGCTTCACTTCTTCTGGTTGTTTCTCTTCTTCTGGCTTTTCCTTCTTCTGCTTTACAAACTCATTGACGAGCACTGCTCCTATCCCGCTTAATTGTCGTAGTTTAGTATTTGTTATTTGCCCTTCGTAATCGTTCCATATTTTTCCAATAATTCAAGTTTATCTGCACGGCTCGCTCTCTTTCCTAATGGTTCATATTTGCTTTCTTCTTCTCCGTTTTCGCTAACATTAGTTAAATTCAGATATAAATCTATCTTTCTTCTTAACTCTTCAAGTTCTGTTTTAATTCCTTCTGCTTTAATCTCCTCAGGATCGGCCACATTTACCCACGAATACGAAAAACTTGTCATCATATCGCCGTGTCCCAATACATTGCTTACCCATGTGTTAAAATTCTCTAATTTCGGATTGGCGAAATTAGAATAAGATAAACTTGCATACAACTTTCTCAGCATACTGCTCTTCTGTTTATAGTTCTCCAGCCACGGAAAGATTTTAATTATTCGTTTGTTTAACTCATTGTTTTTTTGTTTGTCTAATTGCCCGTCATCGTTGATAATAACCGCTTTCTTTTTCTTGAAATGATTTCTAATTGAATTCACTTTATCAATTACAAATTCGGGAGTAAAAAGAATAACTGGCCTTTCTGTCCAATTCTTCTTTTGTCCCTCTCGCTTATTCGCTAGATTATTCACTCTTAACCAACTCGGCTTATCAGGGATTAATTCATATGTATTCTTATCAAATATCTCTACGGGGCGGGCACCAGTTGCTATCATTAATGATAGCAGTTTCATATAGACATCATCGCTCATGATCATTTCATTCATTTTCGCCATCACATCCCGCACATCTATTTGTATTTTTTCTTCATTTTTCTGCTTCACATCTTTCTTGTATCCTTCTACAATTTCAATTCTTTCATCTTCGTTCAAATTGAAGTATTTATCTAGTTTGGACATTTCATAAACTTTTTCACTTTGATTTGGTTTAATTGCCTTCATTCTAACTTCAGATATTCGTTGTCGTCTTGATTGTAAATTTGGATAAATTATGACATATTTAGGGTAAATAACTTTTAATGTTTCCAGTGCTTCTTCGTCAGTAGTTTTATTAGAAAATAATAACATTATAGAATTATGGAAGGCGATTGACGGCTTATGGTCACTATCAAAATGATTAGACACTACATTATAAATTTTTTGTTCGGTGTCTGCTACTTTTAGTTGCCTCACAAACTTTCTATCACTCTCACTCCACATTGGCCAGTGTATATACGACAAGTTTATATTTTTTCTAAGTCATAAATAATATCAAAAGAAAATGATTTAATTAACGGATTTTGACGATCCAATTCACTTGGCCTGCCTCGTGGTTCAGTTTTGCCAAGGCAGTAAGGCTGTTGAAAATAATCAACTCCTCCCTCTCACCACTCCCTTTGGACACGAGAAAATGATATGCGTATTTTGGATTTTTGATGCTCGTGTCGTATTTGGCTCTACCATAAAAACAATTCGGATCTTCTCGGTGGGAAGATTTGCTTGTGAAACATTTGATAGATTTGTAGGCTTTAACAAAAGCCTTTGACATTTCTACAAATTTTCCTGTAGTTGTAAGAGTTAATCTTGCTGGAAGGTCGCTGAAGTTCCCCCACGGACGAGGAATGACTTCCTTGCCCTCTGCAGGCGAAGGCGAAGGTGAAGGCGCGACGGCTTTGGCTTCTGGTTCATCCTCCTCCTCCTCCTCCTCATCGTGTGGCATCCCCATGGCCTCCATCTCATTGATCAATTCTTCCGACATGACCTACCCACACATCAAAAAGCACAAAAACACATATGTGGGTAGTGCCTTAAAGCCGTTCTAATCAATATACTAATATGTGCTTTTTATAAATAAACTAATAATGAGAAGGGTTGTAGCATTGTTTGTTGTCTATCGTGTTGCTTAAGGAGAAGTGAGCAGGTAGGCAGATGCACAACATAAACGAGGCTACTCTAATCCTCTCTCATACATCTATGCATATTCCCATCATGCTCATTCATCAGACTATATTCTGATTTAACTTGGACTGGGATATATGTTGAAAATCTAATGTAGGATTGATTGAAAGTAAGTTTTTCGTTTTCAATCCCTCTAAGAATTCTATCTTGGACAACTTTGCTAAACTCGCTCCTATGCTCCCTCCTCCACTCTTTGAATAATTTTCTTTCTTTTTCAATTCTCTTCAATTCATTCTTTCTGTTCCTATCATATTGCCTATCTTCCTCAACATTATTCTTTTCGTTATCCAATCTTTT
>WBZZ01000511.1:12500-32500 GCA_019918135.1 Paulinella micropora
ATACTACTAACCGTAACGAATAAGGCTAACGTACCAAATAGCAATACGGACGTAGTTGAGGAGGAAGTGTCTAATTAATTGTCCAATGCTCCCCCTTAATTAGAGTCCCTTACGAGTCAGTGTCCACAATGCAACGCGCAACTAATACTAGATTACGCAAATAAGCAAGCGCAAAGTGAGCTACCCGCTACGTCTCCTGTGGAGTTCGGCAATATAGCTACACTGTTAACAACTAAAGCGCAATCAGCAAAACCGTGCACAATATGTATGACTAATAATGCAAGCAGAGGCGCCAGCGTACGTCTCCACAGCTTGTGGAGTTCGACAATCTAGTCGCCTAATTACTAAAATCTATCCCCTTGCAATCGGGTACCAATCCAAGGTTCTACTCTCTATCCAGAGTCCTATCCAGGGTCCACGGGTTGAAAGTCCCAACGTTGAAGGAAGTCCCACTGCGCGCGCGCGCCACCCCGCCGCAAGACGAAGCTAGTCGCTCGCCACGGGCCGCACCAGTCGGAGGTAGGGCTCCCCACGCGACGGCTTGGTGTTGACGTCTGCCACATTGTCCGCTGACGCCACCTTCTCGTTGACGACTAGACCCGCGTCCACCTTCTGGTTGACGATGGCGCAGCGCAGATCCACGTGCCCGAGCTTCCTAGAAAACACATTTGTATCTGCGAGGTCCAGGGCGCCTTGGTTGTCGCCGTACAGGATGAGGGGCTGCCCCCACCCGTACGCCCCAGCGCGTCTGCGACCCGTCCGATGCCCTGCACAAAGTTAGATATTTTATCCTGGCCGTGGTATGCCTCCACCATCGCGTAGACTTCCGCCTCGCAGGAGGACGCCTCCGGCGCGGCCGGCACCAGACGCTTGCCATCCGCCACCTCCAGCTCGCCGCACCCGGTCGCGGTCGCCACCAGCTCGTCCTGTGTCGCGCTCGCCTTTGCCTCCACTCGCGCTCTCAGGGTCGCATCACTGGGCAGGGCCACGGACACGTTCCGCTTAAGGCAGAATGGTAGCACCGAGCCACTAAGAAAGAAATGAAACCCCGCTAGGCTGGCACGGCGATCTTCGGCTGTTCCCTTCCAACTTGAGTCCGCCCAGGACATCAAGCGGGTGCCGTTCGCCTTGGTGAAGCGAATGCCTTTAGATCGGGTACCATTAAGGTACCGTACGACCTGTTCGGCTTGCTGATAATTGAACAACTCAGGCTTGGAGGCATGGGTGGCCACTTCCCCTAATGGGCCCAAAACCTCGTGCCGAGTGATGCGTGTCCATAAGAGGACACCTACGATGTGCTGCGGCGAGAACTGCTCTAGCACTGATTGCTTCCCGGCTCGTACCCCCCGGCATCAACCACGGCGAATCGGCTGTAGCTAAACCGGTGCACTGGAGCTACTCAACTGCCTCTTTGATGAAATCTTCCTGGGAGATCTTGATCGTACGGCCTAGTCGACAGTCTTCCTTATTTTCGATGTTCAAGCCTACCACCCCGGTCGGAGCCTCTTGCTTAAAGGCCCTAAAGGCCTTCTTACCGGCGGCTAAGAACTCTGCTTCCACCTCCTTGCTACTGAACGCTCCCATTATGTCGTCGACGTGTACGAAAGCAAAGTCAGGCTTATCCTTACCGGGTAGCCAACGCCAATAGAAACAAGGAAAAGCGACATGAGCCGTAAAGCCTAAACTTTCTAAAAACAGGACTAGCTTGTACCGCCACCATTTGCGGCGCGCGTCCGGTCTGCCATAGATGGCTTTAAGCATTTCCCACACATACCCCGGCTCTTCTAAACCAAACGGTGGTACGATGTAACTGGGGCGATACCCCTGCTCAGCTGCAGACGCCTCTGTGTATGCGTGCCAACGTCCCACTTTGACAAGACTAAGCCAAAAAACACTGTTAGGGCGAAAAGCATTAAGATGGTAAGGGCACACGGGGTTGGGAAGTCCCGTTTCCCAAAATGCCATCCCTGTATCATGGAAAACCCCTTGGCAGTCCATCGGCTTTTGACCTTCAGGATCTCTCCCCCTGCCTCTTTGGTGGCATCAACGAACCGCCCTTCACAAATGTCTTTCTTGTCTACTAAGTCGGCTCGGACTCTCCGGAAGCAACCTTTCTCCCAGAGCGTAGCCATCTCGGCTCGGGCGTCGTCCCAGTACCCTAGCTCATCAGCTTGCTTCTCACTCACCTGCCTAGTGAACGTGGCGGCATGTGCGGTCTCCGGACCGTCAGCAAGGTACTTGACGATCTCCGAGTCCAACATACGGTCTGGAGAGTCGTCATCCTCAAACTTTACCCAATGGGCTGGTCCGCTCTTCTTCTGCTTCTTAACCCATATGGGTTCACTCACGTCTTGCACCTGACCTCGTCGAACCTTGTCCCGAAAACCCACCCCATAGGTCTTGTTGGCCCAAGCCCAGCCCCACTGAGTGGCTGGGGTCTCCACCCAGCTTCCCTTCAACTCCCCTATTGTTTCGGGTCGGGCTCGGGAGCCTCTTTCTCGGTTTTCACGGCTTCCTGTTCAGAGGTCGCTTCCTCCACTTCGCCGTCGGAATCAGAGCTGTCAAGCTCCCCCTGATCCGGGGTCTTCTTGCCTCCCCCGGGGTCGGTCCCTCCCACCCTGGACTTTGGAACAAACATCTGCTCAAGGTCGGCGTCTTCCACTAACGGGTCTCCCTTGAACGGTTCCAAGCTCAGTCCCTTCTTCTCCCAAAGGGGTTGCAACAGGGGCCAGGCCTGCTGATTGTCGTCAAAGTTCTTGACGTTTCGCCATGGGAACACCCTACCTTCACACAGGATCAGGTGTGCGGAGTACTCCAAACTCAGCCCTAACCAGGGGGCCATGTGCGTCCGGCTCTCGTCGTGTCCCCTAACCTGCCCTCGATGACCATGTGGCATAGACACCCAAAAGGATGAAGGTAAGCTATCCACTTTAGCTTCCTTTCACGGGGCATCAGCTCAAACATCCGGACCTCACCACCGGATCGTTTCGGGGAAAGGTTGTGTAAGAGGATAGCGTGTTGCCACGCGTATCCCAAGAGCTCATAGGACGGTAGCTGAGCCCTAACCAGGTTATGACGCGCTTTGCGCCAAAGTTCACGTTGGGACACTTCGGCATAGGCGTTCTTGTTGTGTTCATTGAGGGTGTTTATCCACTTCCTCACTCCCTTGTCCCGGACTAGCTCCTTGAAGTCAGCTGAGGTATATTCACCGTCTACCCGGACTTCCTTCACCTTCTTGCCGCTTTGCGTCTCAATGAAGTTTATGCATTCCCGCATGAAGCGCACTTGTGGTGCCGCGGTGCCATCCTTTAGCAGGAGGCCAAACGCATACCCGGTGTTAGCCTCGATTCCCACCATGCCGTACCAAAACCCACCATAGAGGGATTTGCGTAGGCACCCGGACTTGTCGAACGCCACAGCTTCGAACTTCCCTACCTGTGTCAACTGGTTGCTTGCCGGGTGGTTAACTTTCCCCCCTTTGGCGGCCGGGCACTCCTTACACTCTTTTACCGCTTGCTCATGGGTTTTGTCACCCACTATCTTGATTCCGTACGCTTCACGGATGAGGCGCTGCATGCCGCTTCCGGGCCCTCCGAACTTCTGGTGAAGTTGTTCACTAGTCAACTCCGTGACCTTAGCCATCTCCTTTCCAAAGAAAGCTCTAGCCTCAATCTTATCTGCCGCCAGCTCTTGGTTTGTGGACGTCACACAACGCCACACCTTGTCCTTGTCGTCTAGGTAAAGGACCCCGGCCTTAAGCTCTGGGGAAATGTCCGGTATGCGGGCCTTAGTGATGTATCACTCTCCCTTCTTGTGGAGGACTACACTGTAACCATCCTTGGCTAACTGAGGACCGGAGACTAAGGTTTCATCTATGTTGGCGGTAACCCACACACAACCTAGATGTAACCTGTTCTTTTCCCCCTTTCCGTTCACGGTCGTCATGTCTAGTGAGCCCTTCTTAGTCACGGTGGTCTCCCGTTGACCGTATCTACCCGTTTCATCCCTCGCTGAATGTTGAACAGGCGTTGTTCAGCTCCGGCCGGCACAAAGTGCAACGTAGCTCCCGAATCGAACATGGGGTCTTTGTCAGCACTCCGTCCTAGGAGGGCTTGTTCTGCTAGCCGGATCCCCTTAGCAATCCATCCGCGTTCGGTCATGAAACGAACTAGGTCGTCAACCGGGTCAGCTTCTCCCTCTGCTTCCGGCAAACTTGCGTATTCCTTCTCTAGTACGCTCTCACCGCCGACCACCCTTTCTCTGACTCTGAACGGCCTAGTACGAGGTTGAAACCCTGCGGCACTATTTGCTGCTGCTCCTGCTACGGCCCAATGTCTCTGCCACCTGTTGAAGTCAGTGACATACACCAGTCCACCATCTCTTACATAGTCAGGTGCGTTGGCCATCACCATCTCGTACACATCCCTTCTCATGTAGATATCTTTCATAGACAGCGCCTTCGACGCGCCGTCAGCTTCACTGTTCAGGTCCCTTGGAATCCAGTTCCAGACTGCCTTGATATCATACGCATTTCAAATAGTCCATATATGCTTGATAATGTCATTCTGAACAGGAACAGGTCCGCCGCCGTTGATTAAGTTCCTCACTGCATGCAATGAGTTTAAGTTAAATCTCACACACTTATGTCCCAACTTCTCACCAAACTCACTTAGCAATGAAATGACACCATGCAGCTCCCGTAATGTTGATGATGTGCACACTAGGTGGCACGGTAGCGGGATGGTAAGTTTGTCACCCCCATACACGACACCGGTACCTAGCTCACCTGTGTCTACCCGCACAAACATATCTTCCTCATAGTTAACTATCGGTCGCTTACATCTCGACTGATCACCCAACCACTCCGCCCAAAATTCAACCTCAGCTTTCGTGCCCGCATCAATTATTACATACTCAGCAGCCCGCACCCCCGCTGTATTCATACAGCCATATAGAGAGCGGGTCCAAGCCTGTGCCGGTTCCAATCCGATCGATAGCGAGACTATTCTACCCACCTTTCTCTCTCTAGCTCCTCTAGCTTAATAAAGCATCCTTCCTTCAGCCTAGCATTGAATTCTGCCCACCTATTATGCATGAGTGCCCGCTTGTAGTCAGGCACCTCATATGTCATCCCCTTAGTGTTAATCATAACACCCAAAAATTTCACAACAAACTCACCCACCCATCTGCACTTCTCATTTAATCCCCATCCAAGAATAGTCAGAAAAAGTCTCACACAACTCGCCAGTTCATTCATCACTTTACCTGGCGCACTCCACAGAAAGTCGTCAAGGTATGCTAGCACCAGTACGCCCAAAAATCTCAGAAGCGTAACCATAGGTCGGGTGGTATTTTGAAACCAAAAGGGAGCATTCCTAAGTCCGAATGTCATAACATTCGAGGTGTAGTATTTCCCTTTATGGAAAAGCTAATGAATTTTCTCACACTCTCTGACATCCTTAGGGAGTAATATGCAGATGCCAAATCTGTCACAATCATTGAAAAATCATCTCTTACTACCTTGTCCGAATCTCTCTTCAGTGTCTCCAATCTGAACTGGTTGACAGCATTGAACTTGCCTAGATATCTCTTGTAGTGACATACCCTTGCCTTTCTCACGCCGAGCGGATCTATCTCCACCTGCATCGGTTCCACCAACCATAGCCTTTCAGGCTCTTCTTCCTCAAAGTTACCTAATGTTATATTTCTGCGCACAAACTCATCAACCAGTTACTCATTCGCAAAGTACGTTGGATGATTACAAAAAAATTTCCTTTCAGGAATGTGTTGTCATTCAAACCTAAAATCAAGTCCATACGCAATCCAAGAAATGACAACACTTAAAGTTCCCATCGACTTCCAATAACCAAGCTTTCTCCTTAGCATATCAGGCCCGGCCGATGTGTCTGCCCAGGGGTTTCCTTTGTTGAGCTCACTTCCTAACTTTATCATAGTTTCAAGCGCCTGCAGCAGTGTCATGTCCCGATATAGATCAAGGCTTACCTGCGGTTGTTTGATCAAATTCTCAACGAACTCTATTCTGTCCTTAGCATCTACTGTAGTTGGTAGGCCCGGGCAAGACGAATAAGTGTGAAACTTTTGTTTGCAAAAACTGCACACCATGCATTGCAGTTGATCATACCACACGCAGCGTTTCGGGAACTGGCCAAGTGAATGCCTTATCCTCTCCACCGGTTCATTAATACTGCAGTATTTCAGGCATATCAGCCCCTCTGTCCTGATAATATACTTCAAGAGTCTACATTGCCAATCAAGTGTCATATATATATGAAAGAAGAATTTAATAATCTAACCAGGACTGTCAGCAGCATTAATACTAATGTACAAAATAATTCCAAGTTTGAAAAGAACACTGGTTTAATTAACTTAATACCAAGCCACCTACAGGTCGACCAGTCTCGACCATATATCAATTCAATCGGCTCCTACGTTACTGAACCGATACCGAGCCAAATAATATTATCACTGCTTTACAAGACAAGTAGCCACCATGCACGTCAATAATGCTCCTTTATTTGCGAGCTGGCATGTTGTCCCACGGGCGCGACGGAGTCGCGCGGGCTCCACCAACATTGCGGGGGTCACGCATCTCGTCACTGTCACGCTTGGGAAGCGGGCATTTCTGGGACAGATAACCATACTCCCCACAGTTGTAGCATCTGAACGATGATAGATCCTTCGCAGCTGATGCTCCTCCCAGCTTCTTCCTCTTGAGTAGTGGGCCTGCAGGCGTAAAGTACTCATCCACGTCGTCCCAGACTGCGGAGTCTACCTTCTTGGCGTGTGCCTTGGCGATCTTGAGTGCATCCTCCACACCGTAGCCAGCCGAGCGAGTCTTGAAATACTTGACCACTGCCGCAATCAACACACCAAGGTCCTCAAACTTGGACTCACCACCATTGTGAGTAGTAAGTAGCGCCAGTATCATCGAACAAGCAGCCTTCTCCTCAACTGCTTCCAACATCATGGCCATGCTTGAGTCCGTGGATAGCTCTGATCTCTTCTGGCTCTTCGCCATGTCCAGTACAGCCGCGAGTATCTGCTCCATCCTGCCAGGGTGAGGCCAGCCAGCACCATCCACCTTCTGTAGGCTCTGCTCCTCGTGGCGGGTGCAGTAGTCTTGGCCAGGGCTTGTCTCGCTAAGACAGCCTAACACACGTACAACACATGTACATCATTAGTAATCACCTTGCCACACATGCTATCTGTTACCCTTATAATCACAAACTGCACGACTCGCTCCTCCCCCAGCCATGAGAGCTTGCATTAGTGCACCCATTTGAGTTGCATCAATCATCACGGGCGCGTGTACATTGCTCCCGCCCGCTGCGCCCACACCAGTGGGGACACCGATGTGCCCAGCCGCAGCGGGTGCGGCGACACCATGATGACCCGAAGCAACCCACCCTGCTCCCACAACTCCCGGAGCTGGCCCACCTGCAACAACCATTCATCCAGCAGCTGGCGAGCTGACTGACGACACAAGCAACGCCGGTCCAGACGAGTGCAGGGAGGCGGATGTATCTCCACTTGTTGCAGAAGTCGAAGTGGACGGTACAGAGATGCTCGGTACCCCAACCACGAATGACGGTGGGGGACATGGTGCTCTTGGGGAAGAGGCTGAGTTTCCAACCGCCGCACTGGCTGCCGCCATGATGGTAGATAACGCACTGGATGAAGCAGCAGACGTTGCAGCCCTACGCTTTGCTGCTCTTGCTTCTCAAGGGACATCACTTGACATTATTGGTAGCAAAGAACGTGGATAAAAAGTCCAAAAACAAGAATCTCTCTTGTGTTAGAGGAACTTGCGAAAGTGACGAGAACACTAGGTACATAAAATCACATGTTTTATTACTTGCGCGGCACATATCACAACTTTTCTAGTTGTTCTTGTAGCATCACTTAGTTCTGATATTTCAAATTGCTAGAAATGAGCTCATTCCAGAATTTCTTAATTTGATTTTAGGCCTGATGTGCCAAATTGGACCAAAACTTGTAATATTAATAGCAATCATTCATAGTCAGTCCTACCATATCAAACATGTTTGTGGAAACGGCTTCAAATGCTGAAATTCATGCATTTACAATATTCTTGCTTTTTTCTCGTCCGCGGTCAGACATACATACATACAAACATACATACATACATACATACATATGTACATACACATACATACATACATATACATACATACATACATACATACGTATGTATGTATGTATGTATGTATGTATGTATGTATGTATTGATGTATGTATGTATGTATGTACATATGTATGTATGTATGTATGAAATTTGTATGTATGTATGTATGTATGTATGTATGTATGTATGTATACATATACATTTTTACAAATGAACTGTCAAAGAAGACTTACCCATCACTTTCCATCGTCACAGACAGACTTCTGCGCTCCCCGTAACCCCTCCAGGCTAACGCCAATAGCGATGGACACAGGAAGATCTAACAGGCAAAAACCACGATAAGAATACATTATTCAAGGCATAAAAGTCAGGCCATTTCATATTTGGTAACCAACACGATTATTGCTGCTGTGGATCACACATAGCAGGCAAGACTAACACACTTTCTACACCCACAATTAAGTACCCCCCACAAGAAAATAAAAAATCAAAAACTGCAGCACACTCAAAAATGAGTCAAAACCTGCCCCACTGGGGGATCTGACTCAAAACTGGCCACATCAGAGACGATAACTAGAAAAACACCACATTTATCTGGCCTGTGGTGAGTAAGTTTAGGTTTTGGTTCAGACTCCGGCAATTTTCTGGATCACTTTGCCAAATTGCTTGTCCACACAGCTCTATGTAATCTACCCATGCCACCATCGTGTTCGTGGTTCATACCCAATTTTTCTCAGTGGGTAGTTCTCCATGGCGATGGGTATGAATGATTTTCATGTCACAGATGTGGGTGATTCTTGTTTGACAGGTCGAACCAGCAAGCAAAAGGGTCGGGGAAAAATAGTAGGAAAAAAGTTGTGGCGCAAACGTTTGAACAAGTAGGGAAAACATTGAAAACAATAGGGACTATTGAAACTTCTATTTGCGCGAGTCTTTCCTGGCTTTTCTTGTTTGTCTGGCTCATTTGCCCACTTTTTTTTTTTTTTTTTTTTTTTTTTTTTTTTTTTTTTTTTTTTTTTTTTTTTTTTTTTTTTTTTTTTTTCAGTCTGATCGCGTGCCTACTGGTCTTCTCTGGTCTCGATTTCTTGAAGAGATGACACGCCCACTTCACCCAGATCTGGAACAACTTATCATATGAACTCATGACAAACTGCACAAATTACACCATGGAATTCAAAAAGCGACATCACCATCGTTCAACAATGCCGCAAAAACCAAATTTGCTTTTCCTTTCTGTGTAACAATATACCAAGAGCGGACCATTTTTGCGAGCGCTCGTTGTATGACTTGGTCGGTATGTTTTTGTTGGGTATTGCGTGCCCCATACACTGATGTTCTTAAGAGGCGGGGTTGGATATGGAAGTGGAAGATTTATTCCAAGGTATGGTTTGGAAGCAGTTTGTTGGCGTTGGTCAGGAGTAGGTATCCAAAAGCTGCAGGCCTTTGTGGAATTGGGTTTGGTTGAATAGTGGTGTTCGGTTGGGCCTTGTTTTGTTTGGTGGAAACTTGGTCTGTTTGGTGAAGCTTCGTATTTTCTTGTCTTAATGGTTCATGTTTTTTCCTCCTTAAGTTTTCTTGCTTCGTTTGCTATGCTATGTTTGCTGTGCTTTTCTTGCCCTTTCCTTGGCGTATATTTTGGTGATGCTGTTCAATATTGCCACCTCCTCCTCCTTTTTCTTCTTCTTCTTCTTCTTCTTCTTCTTCTTCTTCTTCTTCTTCTTCTTCTTCTTCTCCTTCCTTCTTCCTTCTTCTTCTTCTTCTTCTTCTTCTTCTTCTTCTTCTTCTTCTTCTTCTTCTTCTTCTTCTTCTTCTTCTTCTTCTTCTTCTTCTTCTTCTTCTTCTTCGTCTTCGTCTTCGTCTTCTTCTTCTTCTTCTTCTTCTTCTTCTTCTTCTTCTTCTTCTTCTTCTTCTTCTTCTTCGTATTTGAAATTTTCTTCTTTCGTCTACCATCACTGCTACTTTCTCTACAGCTTCTTTTTTCCGCTATTGCTACTGCTACTGCTACTAACTCTGGCATTGACACTGGCGCTGCTGTTACTGCTATTACTGTTATTAATGCTACTACAATTACTACTACTACTACTACTACTACTACTACTACTACTACTACTACTACTACTACTACTACTACTACTACTACTAGTACTACTACTACTTCTTCTTCTTCTTCTTCTTTTTCTCTTTCTTTTTCTTTCTTCTTTCTTCTTTCTTCTTCTTTCTTCTTTCTTTTTTCTTCTTTCTTCTTTCTTTCTTCTTTCTTCTTTCTTCTTTCTTCTTTCTTCTTTCTTTCTTCTTTCTTCTTTCTTCTTTCTTCTTTCTTCTTTCTTCTTTCTTCTTTCTTCTTCTTTCTTCTTTCTTCTTTCTTCTTTCTTCTTTCTTCTTTCTTCTTTCTTCTTTCTTCTTTCTTCTTTCTTCCTTCTTTTTTCTTCTTTCTTCTTTCTTCTTTCTTCTTTCTTCTTCTTCTTTCTTCTTTCTTCTTTCTTCTTTCTTCTTTCTTCTTTCTTCTTTCTTCTTTCTTCTTTCTTCTTTCTTCTTTCTTCTTTCTTCTTTCTTCTTTCTTCTTTCTTCTTTCTGCTTTCTGCTTTCTGCTTTCTGCTTTCTTCTTTCTTCTTTCTTCTTTCTTCTTTCTTCTTCTTTCTTCTTTCTTCTTTCTTCTTCTTTCTTCTTTCTTCTTTCTTCTTTCTTCTTTCTTTCTTCTTTCTTCTTTCTTCTTTCTTCTTTCTTCTTTCTTCTTTCTTCTTTCTTCTTTCTTCTTTCTTCTTTCTTCTTTCTTCTTTCTTCTTTCTTCTTTCTTCTTTCTTCTTCTTTCTTCTTTCTTCTTTCTTCTTTCTTCTTTCTTCTTTCTTCTTTCTTCTTTCTTCTTCTTCTTCTTCTTTTTCTTCTTTCTTCTTCTTCTTCTTCTTCTTCTTCTTCTTCTTCTTCTTCTTCTTCTTTGTCTTCCTTTCGTTTTCCTCCTTCCTTGCTTTTTTCCTTTGACTTCTTCTTTGTTCTTCCTTCTTTCGTCCCCTCCTCCGGTGGAGATGGTTATGATAGCGATTATGGTGATGATGATGACGATAGTGATGATGAGGATGATGATGCATTAATGAATGATGATGTTGATGGGTTAGTAATAATGATGATTATGGTGGTGTTGGTGTTGGTCGTGGAAGTGGTGGTGTTGGTGGTGGTGGTGGTTATGATGATAATGATGATGATGATGATGATATTCGATTGTTGATTGGGCCTTTACTGTTGCATTAGATATCCGCGATGGACGGAGGCGGGCGTTCAAAAAAAGAAAAAGCAAAAAGAAGGAAGCCTTCCCGTTCGCGAAATTCGAGCTCCTCATCATCAGGAGACAAACATCTTCCGCGCAAAAAGCAAAATGTTCAGAGAAAGGGCACAGAAACCAACAACAACAACAACAACAACAACAAACACAGCAGCAGCAGCGGCAGCGGCAGTGACAACAACAGCAAAAACAACAACAACAACAACAACACCAACAACAGCCATGCTATCACTCGGCGCCGCCATGAGCGGTTTCATGGCGCAACTCGACGAAAGGACTCTCTGTGCAGGATTTATGACATCCGCCCTAAACGCTGTGGTCAATGCCGGCCTTGCCGCTCAGACATTAGATTTGCAAGCGAGGAGAGAATTAGTAATACCTCCTCCTTGCTTGCACAACCTGCCTGACATCCTTCTGCATCACATTTTCTCTTTCCTGACCGTGCGCGAGCACTTCGCTATCGTCGCGACTCAATCGGCAGCTGTCACGAACTATGTACCATCGCGATGCGCGGCCACCCACGCTGCGACTGCAAGAGAGAGACCGAGTCTCAAGAGACCACCCCGGAAGGCAAGAGCCCCGACGGCAAAACTAGCTTGCCGCTACAGAGACTCCAGGTCGTCCTCGGGTCGCCGAGGCAACTGCTGCCGGCGGCTGTCTACACTCCCGGATCATGTTTTGTCCAGACTGGCACGCTTGGGGTTTCGAAGTGTAAGTGTTTGTGGCGCTGCCTCACTGCGGCTCTTGGCTAATCCTGTTACCACCGAGCTTGTCCTCAGAGCCATTGACCTTTCCAACTGCGATCTCTTGCCACTCGAACAGATGCAGTCTTTAGAAATCTTGCGGATATTCTAAGCCACAGCGACCAGCAAGGTGGATCTCAAAGCGCTACGGAACCTGTCCATCAAACAATTGCGCATAGAGTTGTTGAAACCTACTGAGAAAGATGTACTGTCCGTAGACCTCCGCGAAACCTTGGAAGCCCTGCCTCTTTCCAAACTGTTTATTTACGGGTTCTCTCAGAAAGATTTCTTTGAGTATCTTCCTCTCCGCCTCAAAGTGAGAAATTTGGGTCTGTCCTCTTGTAACGTCGACGACACCTTGTTTGCGCAGCTTGCTGAGTATGAAAACCTGCGATCGTTCGAAGCTTCCTACACAGACATCACAGGAGTCGGCTTATCATCACTCAAGGGGCTGCCGCTGAGAGAACTCATTCTGAAATGCAACGACTTGGCTGAAGAAAACTTAAGACATCTGAAGGATCTCGCTCAACTCACCAGCCTAGAAGTATCTCACAATTCTAGGATTTCCGGCAGTTTTCTCACCTCGTTGCAGTCGTTACCCATTGAGCGTCTGAGTTTGCGCGGGCTCAATATGGAGGAAAAAAACTTCCACCACCTCAAGTCCATGCACTCACTTCGATCTCTGTACCTCTGTGACAGTAAGAACATGACAGGAAGAGGCTTGGCTTATTTGTCCTCGGCGCAGACTTCCTCTTGAACTTCTGTACTTGGGGGGATGTACAGGGCTTCGGCGGGAGTTCATTGATAACCTGGTGGGCTGCCGCTCAAGGAGCTGTTCCTGCACGAGCAACTCACAGATGAAGACGTGGCAAAGTTGTGCTCCTTATGCCCGAACCTGGAAAGGCTCTGGCTTGGCAGACAGAACCTGATTTCTGCGGCGTCCCTTTCCCAGCTACAGCGATTACCCCTCTCCTTCCTGCAGCTGGACAGCCCGACCATGACCACCAGTGCTTGGCAGTCCTTTCTGCGCTTGTGTGGCACACTGCGCACTCTCAACATGGTGGAAAGCCACAGCGCCACATTTGACTTTTTGCACCGCGAGTTCCCCCGCCTGGAGTTCATTTCCAAATGTTACGAGGAGGACCTGGTGTAGTAGTAGTAGTGGTAGTAGTAGTAGTAGTAGTAGTAGTAGTAGTAGTAGTAGTAGTAGTAGTAGTAGCAGTAGTAGTAGTAATTGCTAATAGTGTCGCTAAGTCATGATTAATAACATGGCGAAATGCTTTGTCAATGACATGCTTTGCGCTCAACCACCTGAGCCGCTGGGCATGTACAGTCGAGACAAGAAAAAGACCAAAGCTGCTATTTTATGCATGACAGATTACAGTCAAGGCACCCCTCTCCCCGCTTGCCCCTATAACCACCCCCCCCCCCCCCCCCCCCCCCCCCCCCCCCCCGCGCCCAAGTTACACCCAACCCCAGACCTTCCTTTCAACAACATATACACACACAACGCACGCTTGCCACCCCTCGCTCCCTAGTTGCATTGCCGCTTTAAGAAAAATGAAATAGTGTAGCACCCCTGAGCTGAACTAGCTTGATATAGACAGTATCAACTAATTTAACAGTTGCAGATATTAGCAGTAATTACAGTTTTAAAGAGCTGACAAATTTGCCGCGCCATACTATTTCGACTGGCTCTAAAGCGCCATACTATTTCGACTTAAAGCTCAGTGTGAGAATCAAATAAAATGTTATTTTGATCACTGCTGCGCCATGACTTTGTGGCATTTCTTAGTTTAAATTTTAGGAACTTGTGTAACCAGCTCAATCTTCGACTGCTGACAATGTTTCCGACAGTTTCCCGGTAATGCGACATGATTGCGTACACTTAATTTGATTATGTCTAAGCTTTTATTTAATTATCATGATAGATTATGTGTACAGTACTAGTAAATGATAGTATTTATATATACTCAAGTCAGTCACAGACTGTCACAAGAGGTATTAAAATATTGCTGTACTAAGCCTAGTAACTACCTGTAACTTTACTATTCGATTTTTAGTGCAAACAGTGCTGTCAAATTAATAAGAAAATACTTGTAACTTCTTCTTCTTCTTCTTCTTCTTCTTCTTTTTCAAGTCTTCTTCTTCTTCAAGTCTTCTTCTTCTTCAAGTCTTCTTCTTCTTCAAGTCTTCTTCTTCTTCTTCTTCCGAAGTTCTTCTTCTTCTTCTTCGCATGTTTTTTAGGTCGTCAAGTTTTAGTGGGGTCCAAAACGGACTCCTGGCAAGTATAACTTTTGTAGTTTTTAACATTTTTCTAATCACAATTTTTTGTTGTAAAGATCACGATGAGATCTTGTCCTCACTGAAAAAAATTGAAATTCAAATTTATAACGGTTAAAAGTTTTGTGTTTTGTTCATTAAAAAAAAGTTATTGGGCAAAGTTTGACTATAATTCACCATAATTTGGTGCGGACCAATATCGAGGCTGAGCTTTCTGAATATGCAACCCTTTTGAAACAAGGAGCAGTACTTCAGAAGCCTTAGTTTCCTGTGTTTTTGGTGTTTTTGGGACCTTTTACCCTAAAAAATGTCCAGGCCGGTCCAGGCCATGCCAGCCAAGAAGCAAAATTCTGTCAACTTTTTTTACGGACCGGCGCAGTCTGGCGGCACTTTTATTTGAAACTCAGAGCCGCCTTCTCATGCCTCGTCCCAAGCCCTCTGTCCGGGCTTGGACAAACGTAAAGACTTGGGACAAAAACAAAACAAGGACTGAGAGGGAAAAACGTCTCTCTGAGTAGGGGGGAAAAAAAAACCAAACAACGGTAGCAGAGAAACGAAAAGCGTCCCCCGATTATGGCAGGAACTCTGGTGTTGTGTTTGTCAATGTTTCCCCTGACACAGCTGAGGGTAAAACCCAAAGCAGCCACCCCCCCAAGGACTTGTCCTCAGTTTTCGAAGAGATTGCCCAGAAAGCATAAGAGCAGTTCGACCTTGGGGGTGGTGACCAGACTCCAAAAAGGCCACCAATCTCTATCCCTTCGGAATCCCGATTCGGAGTTGGTGTCCATTTTGGACGACGCCAGGGACAACATTATGTGCGGGGACAACATTATGTGCGACATGCACAAAAACAGGGACTACTACTACGTAACGTGTCTTGTGCCCAAACCAAGGAAGGAAGCCCAAGTTAAGCCAAGAGCCATGATGTTGAGAAGGCGGAAGATAGCCAAGGCGAAGGCGATTGTTGGACAGCTTTTGGGGGAGGCCCATGGCTCCACGGATGCAGAGGTGGTCCGAGGAGTTCACGCTCCAGTACATGAACCTGAGCGACCAGTTAATGTTCAAGCCTGGCGATAACCAGCAGGCTAAGATCGCCACGCAAACGTTGCTGCATATGGTTCGCAACGTGATGTCCGACCAGCAGGTGACCAATCTGCTGCGGGCAAGTCAGCACCCTTGGTTAATGGGGGCAAAGGTCATCATTTGCTCTCTCTCTCTCTCTCTCTCTCTCTCTCTCTCTCTCTTCTGTTCTAATGTTCTTTTTTTTTTTTTTTTTTTTTTTTTTTTTTTTTTTTTTTTTTTTTTTTTTTTTTTTTTTTTTTTTGTAAGTTGGTGAAACAACGCAAGGAGTTGACGCAGGAGGTCATCCCCAAGTACGGTCTTGAACATTCAAAAGATGGCAAGTCGGCAGCAGCAGATCCCAACAAGCTCATGCTGCAGTTGGAGGCGGGATGGCGGGAGAGAGGGGCGTCCGATGCACGGCAGTTATGCATTCCGATTGGAGAGGACGGCAGCAAGTTGGGCGCAAACCACAGCATGGTCACCTGGGGCGATGAAATGTTTTGCTTTGGATCAGAAGAGGGAGTCGGTCACGGGCTTCCAGCACCCTACTACTCAGGAGGGAATTATTTTTCTATTGCTCATGTGCAAGTGTAAGGAGGACCTCGTGGAACTGAAGCAATATGCGGGTCGACGAGTGCCTCCAGATGCATGCTCTGAGAGAGAGGTGAGGGGGTGGTGGGTGTGTCAGTGTCTTTATATATCTACGCCAATGTTACTATTACTAACTAATACGGGGGCAAAGGGCGTGGTATGCTTCAATGTTGTGTAATAAACCCAACACCAAATTTTAGGAATGTATGCAGGGCAAAGATTACGCTTTGCCCCCGTGTTTATTCTTACCCCTCAGAGTCGCTTGAAACCGCCTCTCCCCCCCCCCCCCCCCCCCCCCCCCCCCGCCCCCCCCCCCCCCCCCCGCCCCCCCCCCCCCCCCCCCCCCCCGGGTTGCTGGGAGTTCCGGAAGCAAGGAGAATATATCATAATAATATTCTCCCTCATTTCAGAACTCCTGATTCGTTGTAATTGCTGCGAGTGTGACTCCCCCCCCCCCCCCCCCCCCCCCCCCCCCGCTTCTCTGTCTTCCTTACTAGGAATTCGACGAGGAAGGGTACTAATGTTGCCCCCTTCCTCATCGAATTCGCTAATCTTTCTCTCTCTCTCTCTCTCTCCCCAGGCTGAGAAGAAAGATAAATAAGAAAATTATTTTCAACTTTTTCGCTTATTCTCTTTTCTTCCTTGTTCATCTTTTTTTTTTTTTTTTTTTTTTTTTTTTTTTTTTTTTTTGTTGCTTACATATTGATTATCATTAGTAATAAAATTGATTATTATAGTATTAATATTGAAATTTTTACTAGGTAATTTTTGTTACGCATTAAATCTTAATAATATTATTAATATTAAAATTGAAATTGAATAGGGGAAATGCTTAAAACCTTTGAATCCTGGGAGAAGTAAGGTTGGATATCATCGGCGACCGGTATTAAATATGATGTTCAGCTTTATGTTACCGGTGATATGAAATGGTTACGTACTGTGTGTGGCCAGAAGTCTGCCTGTGCCGATCATTTTTGTTACATGTGTTTATGTCATAAAAATGATCGGGGCGATCTGTCACGAATGTTATGGGTCACACCATGCGTGACAGTGCCACAGCTGACAAGACAACGCCAGGCATGGCACACAATCGTAGCTTGTTTCATGTTGGTCCTATGAATCGTCATGTTCCTGACTTGTTACATATGATGTTACGCATATGTGGGCGCATGGTTGATTTTTTTATGCGTGAGATTTGCGACGGCCGCCCTGATACTCCTTGGAGTGCGGATATTCCACCCGATTCACCGTAATTTAGACTTACGAATCGCTTGAAACACTTAACTGATATTTTATCTAATACTGAAACAATATCAGAAGTGGTAAAGTGATTTCCGGTTTAAAATACGGCCTAACCGGGACACAAAGGAAATGGAGTGGCACGGCCTTGATCGGGGCAAGCCGCTTCGTTCCCTTTTTGAAGAAGTCTATAAAGGAAACATAGACTTCACTCCGCTTTTAGCTCCCGGCCGTTGGCAGCGCATCCAATCTTTTTGGAAGGCGTGGTGGCAGCAATGCCGGAAGGTTACTGTGACACCCCGACACCGTTTCAGCCTGATGCTGCCTTGCTTGGGCAGTCTCAGACTCGCAAAGTACATCACCTGCGGTGCAGCCAGAGCATCCAAAGATTGTGAGCGGGGAGTGGAAAGTGGAGATGGAAGGTGATCCGTATTCCTTCATCTGTTGGGCTCGTCGTCCTCAGGACGAGCGGACGGCCGACATCCGGCTGTTACACGTCCTGACGGCAGCATTTTGCGTGCCAAGGACATTGCGCCCATGCCTTTGTACCTAGACGATTTTATCACACCATATCTACATCTTGTTTGTTATTATGTGGCTGATTTTCTCATGTTGATCGGTACCGTGACTATTTACTACTTCCCGGGCCAATCACTAGAGCTGATGAATAATAATATTATGCACAGGCATTTATTCTTTTTGTGTGTGTTATGTGTTTGTGGCAGTACAAACAAGAGTTAGAGCGTGTAATTGTTGGTTATTCTCCTCGTGAGCAGTATGTGTAGGTATACGTGTAGGAGTGTTGACAGAATTGATAGGAGGGTGTTTTCCTTCTCCTTGTGTGTGTTTGTTAAGCACTCCTCCGGCTCGACAATGTATCGACAATCACACCAGTGAGCCCCCTAATGTTTCTGTCCCACTGAGTACACTTTCTATGCACCTTACACACTCCAATCACACTGCTTGAGGTGTCAAAATCGTACACATAACGAGTGTCTTGTCGTGCCGCTTTATGGCCCGGATTCTGTGCAAGATTTCACTGTTGTTTTTGTGCACTGTAAGCTGCTAACACCTCCCCAACTCTTTTCCTACACTCCTCCACTACCTTTCCTTCTTGCTTTGCTTAGGGAAATGGCTATTTTTGAAATTGCTGAATAAGTGAAATTTGGAGGATATGAAATTCTAGGCTGGGACTCCACTTTTGTCGGTTCTAATCAAAAGATATTATTTGATGTAAGCCGGGGTATTTATCCT
Organism: Paulinella micropora; assembly: GCA_019918135.1. NCBI lineage: Eukaryota > Cercozoa > Imbricatea > Euglyphida > Paulinellidae > Paulinella > Paulinella micropora. The sequence goes on from WBZZ01000511.1 coordinate 31,114, forward strand.
TCCAATTCCACAGCACTCTGAAAATAACCTAATCTTCCTCCTCCACAAAGAGAGGAAACCAGTATGGCGGAAAATGTAGGAGACTGTCAGAGCCAAGCAACAACAATGGAAAAGAGAGGCATTTCCCAGTTTCACCCCTAACGATAATATTATACGGCTTAAAAAAGTAGTTCCGGTTATGAATCGTAATATTATCGTTTTCAACCTGCTCAAAAGTATATAAATAAAAACGGATATAACTACATCTTAAAGAGATGTAGCTCTTCTATACATCACTGTGTATAGGGGTATAAGAAAAGATCGCATATTTACCATGATCTGCGCCTACAGTTAGGCAATAGGTTGGTAACAGGAGTAGTAACTAATATCTCCATGTATTTAACGTGGTCATGCGGGTAGATCCCGTAACAGAACAATTAATATCAATTCATCCTTGTCAGTGGACCGAGCGGGTATATCTGCCCCCACAAAGTGGGTCGCCAGTCTCCGTTATTGTTCCGTTCATCAATACCTACCATTCGTTTCAGTCGTCCGTTTCCGTTGGACGAGGTATAATCAGCCATTAAAGTCATTCTTCGGCCCGTACTCCTTACCGGTGTGGTACGCTACAATAGCCTCCGAGTCCGTTAGTTAGTAGCATAAGGTGCCGGGATGGGGCAGTAAGTTATTCTTACTGAACTTGAATAGGCCCGGTGAGCAATGCGGACAATTAATTATTAATAGATGATCACGGTATTTAGTCATACCGGCCCACCCCAATGATGACAATTACCTAGCACTCTAAGTCAGTGTAACAGTGAATTCAGCCCGGTTGACTCTTGAAGCTTTGGCGGTTTGGGGTTGTGGCGCTTAGTGACGTCACCGGGACGATTAGCTCTAAGCTCTATCATCGTTCACGGGGCCGTTTTGTGTACGTGAAGTTCACGGCTAGTCTAGCGTTCACGGAGCCGTTCACGTATCGTGAAATTGATTATTCATAGTCTAATATTTATAATAAGATTTAAGCTTAAACTAATAAATGATTCATTTAATCAATTATTACTACTTGGCAATATCAATAAGTTCATCAGTGATATAGAATATTAAAGTTGGGGGGAAAAAAAACTAGGTCGAAAAACTTGATAAGCATGATTAGAGGTTTAAGCGTCCGTCTGTCGTTTGATAATTATATTAATATTTTGTTTTTATAATAATAATAATTGTCGTTTGATCATTATATTTTGTTTTTATAATAATAATAATCTTGCAGGCAGATAATACCGACATCAATACATTAATGTAATATAAATAAGTTGATAACAATATAGCTAACTATTTATCAAAAGGGGAAAAAAGAAGAAAACATAAAAAACTGTCACTAAGGTTGCTGATTTGCTTTCCATGGTAA
>WBZZ01000511.1:37500-48611 GCA_019918135.1 Paulinella micropora
GTAGTAGTAGTAGTAGTAGTAGTAGTAGTAGTAGTAGTAGTAGTAGTAGTAGTAGTAGCATGTATAAGGTGTACATGTTTATATATAGTATACATGTTTATATTATATATATAATATACATTATATATATGTATATATATATACTATATTATGTGTATATAAATAAAATATGTAATACAATATATGAATTATATATATATATCATTATATATTTTATATAATATAATATAATATAATATAATATAATATAATATAATATAATACAATATAATATAATATAATATAATATAATATAGTATAATATAATATAATGTAATATAATGTAATATAATATAATATAATATAATATAATATAATATAATATAATATAATATAATAATATAATATAATATAATATAATATAATATAATATAATATAATATAATGTAATATAATATAATATAATATAGTAGTAGTAGTAGTAGTAGTAGTAGTAGTAGTAGTAGTAGTAGTAGTAGTAGTAGTAGTAGTAGTAGTAGTAGTAGTAGTAGTAGTAGTACCTACTACTACCAATACTACTACTAGGTTTACTGACCTTTCTCGATGAGATGAGATAGAATCTCCTTCTTGGGTAGAAGCTTCCATTCGGCACGGAGGGGCTTCAATGGAAGATCTTCCCTCATCAAGGATATTCCCAAAGAGTCGTCATTGTCGTCTGTAGCGACGAGGACTTCAAAGTCGGTGCATTTGATGTTGTAGGCATCACCCCCCGGATGGAAAAAACTAGGTGCACCTGACACCAGAAAAAGGGTACTTTTTACCGGCTCTTTATTTTCAATATCGTTTGGCAGGATTTGACCTAATGCCATTTTAACCTTGGTCTGTTGCCGTTTTCTTTTCGGCTTCACTGAGCTAAAAAAACGAGACATCATTCTCTTTTGGGGATTTGTGTCTGGTTGTATTACTGACTTTTTATTGAGCTATCTTCGGTGATTGTAACATTGGAATCACCAACACAATGCTGATTTCTTTTCTGGCTTGTTTTTGGAACAGCAGAAAGAAAAATTGGACAGACCTATCTCTTCCGAGTAGGTGTTCCAAAAAACAAATACTCCAGCACATCCCCACACAGCTCTTTTTGCAAAACTAAACGTCTAGGCGTTTGTGAGTATGTGTTTCAGTACCCTCTCCACAGCCTGTATCTGTGTCCTCACAAGGAGGCCAGACACCAGACCTCGTAGCTGTTCTTTTGTTCTCTCTTGAGACAGAGACAGAGTAGGTAAACAGACGTACAAACAAACACTCACAGATACAAACAAACTTGAAGGACACGAGCGTAGTACTCTACATTTCAAGTCTGTGCACTTTGTTGTCTCTCAAACCACACACATCAGAGTATTTTTTGCAAATATCTGACTGTCTTTCGACAATAGGTCTGAACACGTGTCAGACGACAAGTCGACTTCTCAAGGAGTGTTTCTCTAGCCTCTTTGACATTATCTGTACATATGTCCTCATACATCATAACAGATACAACAACAAAAAGAGAAAAAGAAAAGAGGAGTGGAGAAGGAGATCAAATTTTCAGAGAAAGTCGTACAGATTACTTCTTTCTCACAAAAAAAAAAAAAAAAAAAAAAAAAAAAAAAAAAAACATAAGACATAGAGGTGAGACACTCTCTCTATACTGTCTTTTCGTTTTTTCTCTCTATTCGTTCCTCATAGACGAACAGAGCAATTACGGGGTAGAAACAACTCTGTCTCATCCGTATTCATTCAGCATCCATGTATGCTAGGTCTGAAGACTGGCAGGAAGGAGGGGGGGAGAATGAGTGAACCCCAGGAAACGAAGAGGAGTTCGTTGACCCTCATGCAGAAGGAGGATATCTGGCACCTTCCTTTGACACAGGAGGAGCAGAGAATCAATTTTTTACTGCGCCTTCCTTTGACACAGGAGGAGCAGAGGAAGTCGAGGAGGAGGAGAAGGGAGGAGAGGAAGCGAAGTTTGTGGCAGAATATGGCAAACTAAGTAAGAAGGAGTTTGAGGAGAAGAAAGGGAAGGATGAGGCCTATAAATGGCTATACATTCCCCAAGAAATGCGATGGGGACAACCCTTGAAGAAGGAGGACATCTGTTACCCTCTCCCAAGGCAAGCTCTGCCTCTGGCAGAATTCCTCAGAGACGACGGTGCACAGTTACAGGTGCAACACGTCTCATTTGGGGACAATATGTCTTTACTGGAGCTACTCGACCTCTCATGGACAGTGTTTGAGTGTGCTATACTCTTTGAGTACTAGACTGGAAAGACTGTGCTGCCATGGAACACAAGAGCACTGGCTAGGTTGCTCGATCCTGGTCAGGACATTGATTCAATAAAGAGAGTAGAAAAGGAGTTTAAGTTCAGGAATCCAAAAGGACAGATCAATGTCATGGATGTGTCTCTGAAACTTATGGAGGCCAAGTTAGTGGACCTGGGTAAACTCCAACACACCCAGTTTGGCAGGGACCTTCACCCGGCCCTGAGGGAAATAGAAGGCGAAGCTGGAGGGGTGACGAGGATGAAGAAGCTGCATGCGGCCTTGGTGAAGGATTACGCATGGAAGAGGTGGGTCTTCACGAAGGATCATACGATTTTGGAGGGGACGGCCGCACCACCTCCCACCAATATAGCGGGAGAGAAGGAGTTGGCGGAGAAGGCCTTGTTCCTTCGGAAGGCAGCTGAGATCCTGTCTTTTTTTCATCATGCCCAAGAGCTGTATATTAAAGAGCTAGCGGCTGAGAAAGAAAAGAAGGAGATGGAGGCAAAGATTGCATTAGCCAAGGCGGCGGGAACAAAGGGACCGAAATATTCCTCTGGATCTTATATGGCTCCCTCGGGCCGCTCCGCCCCGTCAGCCCACACAGCCCCTTCGGCCCCTGCGACTAGCTCAGCGCCTACCACTGTCATTGTCAACAGTAATGACAAAAAGGACAGACAGGCTATCATACAGGCCTTCCAAAAATATACAAAGTCCGATGCCACTGCTCTGACGCTGTATGCAGAGACAGCGAGTCAGAAGGACACGGATGCGAACCTTCGAGACAAGCTCAGAAGAATTGATGCTTGTATGAAGCAGCATCCAACGGACGAAACACAAGAGTATGAGGCGTTGTACACCTTGTTGGACCCATCAATCATCACACAAGTGTTTGATGTTGGGGAGTACAAGGCGATGAGAGCGGTAGAGGTGGCGGCTAGGAGAGCAGCCTCAGACCTGCAATGCACGGTGCCAGTTGCCGTCCTCTTGCAATACTTTAAAACTCATGGGTATCAGCACCTGTGCACTGGTACTTTGATTGGGTTTGAGATTTTTCAAGAGGTGAACGAAGGGCTGGGCATTGGCACGAGGTTGGCAGCGATCCTCACTGAGGTCAGCGCCAAGTACGGGCTCTTTTATAGCCGGAAGTCTATCATTTTGTACTTCCTGAGTGCTTTGTGTACACGACACCCGAGCAAGCTCGCAAGGATCATACAGTCCTGTCAGACCTTCACGGCGGTGAAGACGGCGGATTTTTTAGAAACGAATATATACGAGAGGACTGTAGCGGCTACTCCGCCGGGCGACCTGTTCAAGAAGGTGCTCGACGCGTGTTCCGAATTGGACACTGCCACCGAGTCATTCTCCAGTGCCGCGACACAGGGGGTTGGAGGTGCTCAAGCAGCACATGCAACTCGAACGGCAGGTTTCAAGAGGGGGAGAGATGAGCCGACGCCGTGCTACCGCTATTTTTCATACATGGCGTGTAAGCATGAGGCACAGAAAGGAGTAGGCAATTGCCTCTTCAGCCACGACTCTCTTGATGATAGGCAGCGAAATCTTTTCCTTAGAGAGCTCGAATGCATGAAAAAGACCATGTACGCCATGTACAAGAAGGAGTTGGAGGAGGGGAGGTGGAATGCGAATATGGTCTCGGATGCGGAGTTCCGGGAGGCCATCATTTACTTCCTTGACAGAATGAAGAGAAGGGAGAAGAGAGAGACATCGGGCCGATCAAAGGCGCCGACTAGAGGAGGAGGAGAGACGAGAGGATCGTCACGAGGGTCCCGAGGGACACCAAGAGGGGCGGCACCACGAGGACAAGGCTTTCGTGGAAGGGGAGGACGGACCCCAGCGCGCCCTCCCAGAGGACACGGATACTGGAATTATAGCACCAGTTCCAGCTCCAACTACCCCCAGCAAGCTTATACCGCTACGGAGGGGGGACGTCAAGACGAAGACACCGGCTCAGGTGAGCGTGTTGTCGTCGTAGACTGACGGGAGGAGAAGAGAGAGGAAACGAAGAGAGAGAAGGAGATAAAAACTGTTCTTTTTAATCCGACAGTCACAGTTATGCCTACTGTTGCTGAACAGGATACGAACGGTTCCGTTCCTCCTAGACGTGAAGGTGAAGGCACACAGCCTCACAAGCCTCAAGGTAAGCACTTGCTAGTTCATCCTTCGAGAGCTAATATGATAAATGATGCGAATAGGAAGGCGAAGAAGGCGATGGAGGAGAGGAAGCCGAAACCAAAGGCTAGGTCTCCTCCTACGAAGAAGCAGCGGATCGTACCCCCGCCAAAGGACTCAATAGTCTCTGCTATAGACACGAGTACACTCGGTGTACCAGACTCTGTCCAAAAGACACTCGAGATACCGGAAGCCCCGGAGACTCAAGAAGTTAAGTTGGCGGAAAAGGGGGGAGAACGAGAAGAGGACAAGGAACTTGAGCTTAGACTCAAAACCCTAGAACGAAAAATTCATGTGCTAGCGGTTAGTTTACATAGACCAGACGCGCTATGCTACACTGACCTCTTTTGTGAAACTTTACAAACCACATTAAAAGTTGGTAATGATACGATGGCGAATATTAATATTGTCGGCCAGAAGTTTTTGAATAGTCACCGGACATGGGTGGACAAAAACATTAGAAAAACAAAGGGGACCCTAAAAGGGGTAGGCAGCCGTACGGAAATTACGGGCATCGTCACATTAATTTTCAAATTGAAATCCGGTCGAGTATATCGTGCGGACCTCTATGTTGTCCCCGATTACCACGGTTCAATCCTGCTGTCGTATGACCAATTGGCTACGATGGGGGCTGTGATCGATTGCGCCGCACGGCGGGTGATTTATGGAGTGAAGAATGGAGAGGAGGAGGATATTAATCCGATGACTGCTACTGACTCATACGAGGCTTTTGAGCTGAGTCTAGCAACGGAGAGGAAAAAGTTGGCCTTCGTACATGAGGCAACTGAAGCCTATGTACACCCCTATGTCACAGTGCCGGAGGAACTGACCTGGACCGACAATTGGGAGACGGAGATGCAGGCGTATACGGTTACGATTCCCGCATGTGACAGAAAGTCTATTGATGACTTAGTCGTAGCGCGTAATGAGGAGATAATATGTGTTGCGAAACAGTGCCCGTCGTTGGCCAGATTCGCAGAAGGTGGCGGGGCAGATGTCCATATTACCAATGGCTACTGTTACCATGCGAAGGTGTCAAATGAGAAGAGAGAGGCGTTTGTGCCAAGGAGGAAGGGGCGTATCCCCGATACTCCAGCGGATGACATTAAAACTTTTATCACGAACTTTTGTGGCGATGTGCCTACCTGGCCGCGCTCATTAACTGAAGTGAAAAAGTGTCTACGGACTCTATTTGAGAGTAACAAGCCGTATACTGTCATTCTGCCATACAAGGAGAAGGCGATCTGGGCACAGGAGATAAGGGACCGGCTTATTGATCATCCTATACCTGTTCCTTCTCGCAAGCAACAGTTAGTGGTGGCTTGTCGACTCGGGTCTCGGGAGCAGAGCAGTGCATACAAGCAAAAGCTCAGAGCCCAGGACAAGTTGAAATTGATACCTCAAGCTTTCACATGCTTTGATGGTTTCTACACCCGTAAGGCTCCGATACAATACGCGAACCTTATTGATACGCTTGTCGGACTCGGTCATGATGATGAGCCGGACACAGTCACATATGAAAGAACGGGACTAGACGATTTGTCCGAGGAAGATTTGAGTTTGGAGGAGGACTTAGCGCCCCTCAAGGAGCATAAGAAGATGTCGGAGGAAGATTTCCAAGCGGCGGCGCGGAAAATTTTAGAATAAGGAGTGGGTTCGGAGAGAGAGAAGGCGTTTCTCAAAGCTAAGATGGAGGCGTGGTGGTGTAAAGTCGGATGACTTCACTGCTGTCATTTACAAGATACCGGGTGCGGAGCCATCTCCGGCACCACGGAGGGCAAATTTGAGCATACATGAGGCAAAAATAGCGGAGGAGAATGTGAGACAGTTGCTCGATGAGGACTTTATTGAGAGATCTACATCTCCAATTGTCTCTCAACCGAAAATCGTCCCTAAGCCAGGAGGAGAATGGCGCTTGACGATCAATTATGCCCGTGTGAATAAGGTGCTAGAGGAAGAGAGAAATCCTCTGCCGACCTTAGAAGAAGGCAGAAGGGTGCTGCGGAATGCTAAATTCTATTCGGTCATTGACCTTAAGAACGGCTTCTGGCAGATACCACTGGACGAGAAATCCAGATGGCTGACTGCATTCGTTGTGGGTATGGAAATATACCAGTGGAAGGTGCTTCCAATGGGACTCAAACAGGCCCCGGGGCTCTTTCAGAAGGCGATGCAGAAGATGTTGAGCGGTCAATATGACGACCAGTCGGAGGATGGTCTTATGAGAAGGAGAGGACAGAAGGCGGCAGAATATGCATTTTGTTACATCGATGACATCATCGTATACTCTAACACAATGGAAGAGCATATCGATCACTTGTCAGATGTCTTCAGGCGCATCGGAGCTTTTGGCCTGAAATGCAATCTAAAGAAATGTCAGCTTGCCAGGACAAGTGTGACGTATTTGGGTTACGAGATTTCTCATAATAGGGTCTCGATATCGCGCGAAAAGAGGGAGGAGATCATGAGTAGACAGTTGCCAAAGAATCGCACGGAGTTACACTCTTTTCTTGCGATGGCACAGTACTACAGCCAGTTCATACCCGATTGGGGTGCAACTCGGGCTAAGCTGGAGAAGATGATTGATTTTGGAGACTTTGAGAAGTGGGATGAGGAGGCTTTGCAGGCGTTTAATACGCTCAAAGATATCATTTATAAAGATCCCAAGGACGGCGGATTAGTACTTATGATGCCCGACTTTACGAAACCGTTCGTAGTCGACACGGATGCATCTAAGTTTGCGATTGGCGCGGTGCTGCAACAGGAAGATGAGGAGAAAAAGTTGCGCCGGATCATGTCTATTAGTAGAAAGCTGTGTGCGGCGGAGCGAAATTACTGCACGCGACAGAGGGAGGCGTTGGCAGTAGTATGGGCTCTCAAGAGGCTCAGAGAATACTTGTGGGGAGGACCTCTATTCACGGTTAGGACCGATCATCACAACCTTCTTTGGTTGATGAATCATGAACAAACCGGCCGTTTGGCGTGGTGGAAAGCTTTCTTGTCATGTTTCAATTTCACGATGGTCTACTTACCGGGAAAGCGAAACGTAGTCGCTGATAGCCTTTCCAGGCTAGAGTTTCAGTCGGAGGTGTCGGCTCTCGTATCATCAGTGGAGATGATGGACCTGTTCACGGACAAGGTATACGAGGTGAGCCACATAGAGGCGATGCAGATGGCAAGAGGCGTTCGTTATGACCGCACGGGTCTACGATATAGTCCTCAAGGCCCGGAGCATGGCATATGCTGTGAGGCGCATGTTCTCGAAGACGCTGAGTGGTCTTATGAGGCATACGAGAACGCGAAGGCGAATATAAAAGAAGAGGAGGAGATGACTGAGGTCTGTACTGAACCTCCACAGGAAAATCGAAGCGAGCTTGATGAAGACCCGGAAAGGGTAGGAGTAAGGTTGGAGGACGGTACTATTCATATCGCCTCGCCTACCGCGTGGAGGCAGCAACAGGCGACGGATCCGGAGTTCAAGGAGCTCATAACGTTATACAAGAACCCTAATGAGCTTAAAAAGACTCCACAGATCAAAGATCAGATGAAGGAGATGGCGTGGAGAGATGGGCTATTGTGGTACAAGGGCCAGCATGGCAAATTTGCATCACAGCCTGACAAATGGACTCTCTGGGTACCAGAGAAGTTGAGGCGCTTTATATATGTCGCAGCCCATAACTGCCCCTTACTGGCACATCCGGGTCGACAAAGAACTCATTGGTTCATAGCGAGGCGATTTTGGTGGAAAGGGATGAAGGAGGAGATAGACAGGGAAGTGGACGCATGCATCCCATGCAAAAACCACAAAGACACCGCTGAAGGCGAACTTTGGCCTGATCGGTACATTCCCGTTACACGCCGGGATGTTTGAATTTTTACACATCGATCATGTGGGACCTTTCCCCGAATCGGCAGAAGGGTACAGATACCTTCTTACGCAATAGATCGAGCCACCAATTATGTCTGGGTTGTTCCTGTTAAGGACGCTACAGGCAAGACAACTGCGGAGGCTCTGATCGATAGGATCGTCTCGCAGATCGGAGTGCCTAGAAAGATATGTTCTGATCGAGGTTCTGACTTTAATAATGAAGTCATCGACAGACTATCTAAGTACTACGGGATGAAATGGCAATATGTTACTGCCTATAACCCGAGAGCGAATGGCAAGATCGAGCGGGTACATAGACCTCTCAAAGCCTCGTTTAAGATGTACTGTATGAAGAAGGAGAATCAGAGAGCCTGGGTGGAGGCAGCACCTTCATTTGCCTTTGCAATGAACTGTCTACCCTCATCGGCATTAGGAGGAGCCAGGAGCTCAGTCTCGCCATATCAATTGGTTTACGGCCGAGAGCCTAATATCCCAACCTCACTTCTGCATCCAAAAGACACTTGGGCAGATGAGGATGAGTTGTTCGGGATGAGACTAAGAGCGAAGATGGAGGCGGAACAAATAGTTGCGGCGCACAGGGAGGCGGAGCGCAGAAAGACTGACGCACAAGGAGTGCGACAAGCGCACTTAGATCAAGTCCGTTTCCAGGTTGGGGATATTGTACTCTTGTACCATCCTCAAGTCCCTAAGGGGGTTAGCTCTAAGCTGTTTACCCACTGGAAAGGACCATACCAGATCATGGAACAGATGGGACCTCTGAACTATAAAATCAGGGGTAGAGGGAATGTACAGATTGTGAATGTTCGAAGGCTGATCAAATATGACCCCTTCTTACTTGAGGATGAATCCGTTGAGGAGGCGTTGAAACGGATGAAGGAGGACTTCAAAGAGGTACCGCCTATACAGAAGGAGGATACCTTAGAGGAGGAGAATGCCTATCGGGCACCTGTCACGGAGAAGGAGGAGACCGAGAAGAAGAGTAAGGAAGACTCAAACCGCAAAAGCGCGGCGGGGACTCAGTCTAAAGCCCCCATAGTCCGCGGCGGTACGAAGGAGAAGTTCACGGAGGCGCAGAGGAGGAGAGCGCAAAACGATCTCATTTTCGACCAACCGAGGAAGGTGGCGAGATCGACGCGAGCGACGGATGTCCATGGAGGAGGAGGGGAGAAGGACACTAACCCGGACGCGGGTAATGTGGACATTCGACATGTGCGATGGAAGGAAGGAGAGGCGATTGCGGCCATCAAGTGGGTCCGAGACGCTTTTTATCTGTTGAGACCGGCAGAATCTCATGTTGCCGATGACACTCTCTCAGATCTTTATCTCATGCGAGCTGTGGCGGTCCCGCAGACTACACGGGCAGCACGGACATCGAAGAGATCCTTAGCAGCAAAAAACAATACAACCGGTACTCCATTTTTGGAGAAGCATGGACCCTGTTGAGGATCCAAAAGCTAGACATTACCGGTGTACAAAGACGCGAAAAATCTCGAGACATGGGATGATACTATTACCCTTCGAGACAAAGACCACACTGCGTGGACTATTCAGTCACTGCCTAGAGGAGTGCTTGATATTCCTTTTGACTTATCTTTGGGCGCCATCCCTAACAAAATATGGGACATTCTGGAGGAGTCGAAGTTTGACTTGACTTTTGTTGGCGGCCCGCCACCTGGCAAAGGGGTTCGCGCAAGGCGACGAAGGCAGTAAGTGACATTTTTTTCTTTTATCACGCGTCGGACATTGAAAGCTGCATGTGGATTAATCTCATAGTGCCCATGTCAGATCATGTCTTATTAAAATGTTTTTATACCATTGTTGTTACTTAGCATTTTTATCGCAACATATGAGTGCGAGGGTCAATCGGCAAATGGATACGACACCGTATAAGGGGATCGCTTGTGAGTTAGCGATGGTGTTCCTGGTACGACCCTGCTTCAAGTATCCAGGGTGATGTTCTCAAAAAATGTTCTCATAGTAGACATATTAAATTTTTTTCTTTGGATATACTTAATATCGTCATACCAGCACGGTCCGTCTCTACTTGTGTCGGCATATCGCATGGTCGGGCTCACTCACCCCGGCTTTGGATATAGTTATTAGGTCTGGCCCCCTAGTACTATATTAAGGTAACCGATTGAATACAAGGGTATGTTATTAAAAGACAATGTATTTACTGATCGGAAGTGTTTTTGGAGAAGGAGAAAAATTATAACGCTGCTTTTATTGCAATAGTAATACTATTTGTTCTTGACATACTGCATCAGAATTAAGTTACGGGGGGGACAACAAGTGTGGAAGGAGGAGTTTTTATTTACAAAAACGAGGCTGGAGATTTATAGTTGACTCGTGTCTGGCGTATGCGTTTTATATATCCACTGCACCGTCTATCAGTGGGTTAATGCACTTAGTTGCGACACCCCGTAGCGTTTGTGCAGAAAAGAAATCAGCAATTATATGATGAAAATATTGCATATTTCCGTCATGAAAACGGGAAGGTGTACTGTAGGCATCACCCCCCGGATAGCCGGTAAAAAGTACTCTTTTTCTGGTGTCAGGTGCACCTAGTTTTTTCCCATTATTTTCAATATCGTTTGGCCTGATTTGACCTAATGCCATTTTAACCTTGGTCTGTTGCAGTTTTCTTTTCTGCTTCACTGAGCTAATATAACGAGACATCATTCTCTTTTGGGGATTTGTGTCTGGTTGTATTACTGACTTTTTATTGAGCTATCTTCGGGGATTGTAACAATGT
>WBZZ01000512.1:0-102500 GCA_019918135.1 Paulinella micropora
GGAGGAGGCGGGCTTAGTGGAGGAGTTTCATGTTCTTTTTGTAGGCGCCATTCTCCTCCCCCTTCCCCTGCTCTTTGAGCCCCCAGAGCTCAGGGGGGGGGGGGGGCGGGGGGGGGGTGGGTAGAGGGGAGGGGAGGCACAAGACCAATGTAAAGGAGAGGGGGCGGGCCAGGGGGAAGGAACGCCCCCTGCCCTCTAAGAGCAGGGCGCGGAAGGGGAAAGGGGCAGAGGGAGAGGGGGGCGACGAGAAAGTGCAAACTTATTCTCTGTCTGTACTGGTGTCACGTGTCGACCTAGCAGCGGCTGGTGTTTCAGAGACTGACGGCGGCAATACCGAGGTAGCGGCGGCCTTGTGCGATTGTGTGGTGCTGGTTGAATAAGAAACGCACTGGGAGACGTTTGGTTCTAAAGTTTTAGAAGTATGCTGTTGACATCGTGCACAGAGCAAAACATTGTGCTTTTGTGTGAACCACGTATGGCGTTTCAGACACAACTCGCCTGAATTTCTCGTTAGATTTTTTTTGTGAATGACTGTCTCGACATTCAAAAGTGATTAAACAAAGCATTCAAGACTGTTTGCTCGTAGCAGCTGCTGCTACGAGCAGACCTTCTAGGCCATGAACCAGCGCAGCACGCCGAGGTCAAGCGCGAGCGGCATTTTCCATGTACTATTGTCTCCATCCCGAACGGTCCTTTGCTTCAGGTTGCCGGCGCTTAGTTGCTTGGGTGTAACGTTGTTGCATGTGACGCTCAAGCGAACCATTCCATTCGTGCTTACCTCAAGACTATCTTGTCGTATTGCGCTGTGACCGAGATAAAGTGGAAAGAAAGTTCCCGACGGAAAGGGGTATGTTACGACCCGCGCGGGGCGCCACGCCACAGGCAGCTCCAGCAGGGTGCAAAAAGCTCCTATCCTGGTGTAGTTATCATTCTCTTTCGGGAGGTCCTTGACATCCTCGAAGCGCAGCCGGTCTTTATCAAAGATCACGTGTCCCTCCAACATGCACAGCGGCCCCACCCTGCGGCAGGCCACCCCTGTGCCGCTGTGCTCCCAGCGGGCGAGCTCGGTTGATTCGATGGGCAGCAGGCGCGGCGTGCTCAACTCCCGCACCACACACGCAAGCCGAGAGGTTTCGAAGCGCAGCGTCGCCAACTCTTGGTTGCGCTCGGCAGAACAAGGCGGGCCCTGAAGCACCCGGTGCCCAACACGAAGGCGCTGCCGCTCAGCACTGCCGCGGGGCTCAGCTTCAGCCGCAACCAGCCGTCGGCTCCGTGCCTGTCGCGAGTCAAGTCGATCCAAAGTTCTGTGCGCACTTCTCGCCGAGAATTCTTGCGGGTGGCCCCCTCTGTATTGCTAGCGTCGTCGGTAGTAGATGATGCACTCCCCATCTTTCTGTGCACACTCTATGCTTTTTTTCCTGGCCAGCAACACTTTTTATTCGGCTGTTTTTAGGCGGTTTCTCTCCTAGGCGGCCGGTTTCGGGTTCTGTCCTGCTCTTTGAGCCCCCAAGCTCAAGAATGGGGGGGGGGTAGAGGGAAAGAGAGGCACAAAAGCAAATTTAAAGGAGAGAGGGGGGAGGGGGAGAAAGGGGGCGCACCACACCCCCCCCCCCCGTCTAGGGGAGCGGGAGAGGGAGGGTAGGGGCGCGCTTTGCCGGTGTACAAGAAAGAATTAATAAAAAAATCCCTGACAAGGTTTTAATATTGGCACTGAGAACTAAGAGAAAAAGAGGGAGAGGGGCAAGCACGATCTGTCTTTGCCTCCATCTGAGAATTGAGAGCGGGAGTGGAAAGGGGTCAGGGGGGGAGGAACGCCAAGAATGTGCAAATTACGCTGAATTAAAACTCAAAAGAATCTTACACTTGACACTGAAAACTAGGAGAGGGAGAGGGACGGGGGAGGGGAAAGGGGAGAGCACACATTGTCTTAGTCCACACCCCCCTCCCAGTCTGAGAATAGGGAGCGGTAGAGGGAAGGGGAGGGGCAGGGGTTGTGTGCGCTACCTCTCGCCGGGGCGGGCCAAGATCATCGAGCCCCCTGCTTGCTGCTTGGCACCTTCGCCTCCGGGGGAGGAAAAGGGGGAGGAGGGGGGGCTGGTGGCGAAAAAGCTTTTCCTTGCCTTAATTCCGTGGTACCGAGCACGTAGAGGCGGGCCCGCGGCCAGCACAAAAAGCTGAGTCTGGCCTTGGTCCGTGTGGTCGGTGGCGTCGACGGGCCGCCTCGTACACGCGCCCCGGCCAGGCCCCGCAGATATCCGCGGTGCCGCCGGCGAGGGTCGTGCCTAGGCCTACCAGGTAGACCGCCAACGAGCATTCCTCCGCGTCAGTGGCAAAGGTGCGAGGCGGCAGCGCAAGCAGTTGGCCGGCTGGGCCCAACTCCCGTGGCACACCGGGCCAGGCCTGGAGCGCACGACGGGTCTCTTCCACCGCCTCCCCTGGCGTCGTCACGCAACTCGTGCCGGGCGCACAGCGCACGGGCAGGTACAGGCGCCCCCGCGCCCTGTCTTCCAGCAGGCGCAGCTGGCAGGCCTGGTGTTGCAGTTCTACCTGGGGGTCGTCGGAAAAGCAGAAGGCCTGGCACTCCCGCACGCCCAGTCCAGAACCCAACAGGGGTAGCAGTGCCAGCCGGCGGGCCCGGGGGCAACCCCAGCGGCAGAGCCTCCATCGCCGTGCGATACAGCTTCAGAGCAGCCGCGCTCAGCGTCTGGCCGGAACCGCGAGGTACAGGCAGAAGGAGAAGCGTTGGCTGGCCGCTAGCGCCTTGCGTCCGGCTGCCGGCAGCGAGAGGCCCAGGGTCCTGGGCTGCAAGCGCGTCGTTTTAAGCTTGGGCCTTGGACACAGACCGGAGCGGGAGAGAAAAGAGGCAAGGAAAGCCAAGAAAGTACCAAAAAGAATGTACCTTCAGCAGGAGTCTCGACAAGTGAGAATGGGAAGGGGGGCACCCGGCATCGGAGGGCTTAGTTGAGGCGTTTCATGCATTTTTTTTGTAGCTTTTGCGCTCTTCCCCTCCCCCCTTGCCCGTTCCCTGTTCTTTGAGCCCCCCGGGCTCTCAGGGGGCTCAGAGGGAGGGAAGAAGAAAAGAAAAAGGGGGGGGGCGCCCCCCCCCCCGCCCAGTTACAAAAAAAAATTGCTTTTCTTTGGGCTATACAATATGTCCTTGCCTGTTTAAGACAAATTCTTTTGCGCTAGTCACGCCATGGAGTTCACCTACAAGGGCCGGTGCTTCAACCTCGAATGCCCTAGTAGTACGACCGAGGGTCCGGCGCGCGTCCGCAAGTGCGCCCGCTGCCGCTGCGCGACGTACTGCAGCCCGCAATGCCAGAAAGCAGACTGGAAACGAGCGCACCGTAAAATTTGCCAACCAGGCTCCCAGCTAATCCAGGAGTGCAAGCGCGTGCGCCGGTTCGTGTCCCAGATGTGCAAAGAGCCTGGGCGATGGTACGACACCTTGGCGCCCCTTGTTCCCGCTGGCGATGACATCAGGTTAGTGTACCTGCGCTTGGAGTTGGGAGATAAAGTGGTTAGTCAGCATATTTCCGCAGAAAAGCTAGCCAAGCCCGAGTCGACGATCCTGCGCGATTTTCTCAAGGACTACCCATTCCCGTCCGAGCGTGCGGCGCTGGTCGTGGTAGTCAGCTCCACGCTAGTGGACTTAAAGGATGACCCGCAAAACTTGCACGCGGCCATGGGCGTGCTGACGCTGGGGAAAGAGCCGCCACCAGCAGCCATCCAACTAGTGGCAGGCAGCCCGCCCGTGACGCCGCCGATAGTGCTGCGGTGTGCTGCCTGAGGTCGCGCCGAAACCACGAAGTTGCACGCTTGTGGCTCGTGCCATGCCAGGCTCTATTGCAACCGGCACTGCCAAAGCACGCACTGGCGCACGGGCCACCGGGCAAGAGTGCCAGAGCCCCGCGCTCAGGCTGGCCGTGCAGCTAGGCACGCCGCAGAATTATTGGAGGCAGCGCCGACAGTCGTCCCCAGCACCAGCAAACGACCTCACGGTCATGCGCCTCGCCTTGCAGCGTTGCATGTTGGAGCTGGCGTGCGATCCGACGTTCTTGGACGAGGACGAGTTCGAGGCTTCAGCATGCGATGGTGACGAAACAGTGTCGTCACTAGGCAGAGAAATGGGACCAGCGGCCGAGGACGCGCTCAACGACTGGCTGGCGGCGCGCCGGGTCTGGCTCAACCGCGGGGCGGACAACGCAGTGCAGGCGCTGGAGGCCGAGGTGCGCGCTTGGGTGCCCTGGCCGTTGCAGCCCTTCCTGCACGTGACCCAATATTTGCACGATCAGCGCACAGACGGTGCCGGCTAGGGTTCTAACATAGGCTAATGCCTTGTCGAGTTTTAATTAAGCGTGATTTTTCTTGCACTTTCTTGGCGCCGCGGCCGGGCTGGGGGCAACACGTAGGTCGCAACCTCTTGTATAGAATTAAAAGACCGCTACTAAAAAAAATCCTGGATCCATTAATATAAACCTTATATTTGGGAAAAAAAGTAATCAAATGTATGTTTCCTTTTCTCCCTCAATCTTAGCGTGCTGCTGTGTTTGGCGCGGCCCCCTGAGGTTAGCAAGTACCTTCAGCTACCAGTGTCGAGCCCGTGTCAAAAACCTATTAAACGTAAACTAACTAGTTCCCTTTTAATTAAAGAATTCGTTTTTGTGATATGGCTAGCAAAGGCAGTTCTGCCGCAAAAAACTCTGAAACACTGCCTTTTCCGGCCGTATGCAAGAACTAAGAGAGGAAGGAAATCTGTAGTTTTCCAGGGGAAACATACACACGACAATTTGGCAACAAATTTCATTCAAGAAACGGGAAAGAGAAAAAACAGAGTATTCGCCAAAGCGCCGCCGTGAAGAAGGCCGTCGGGGAAGGAGAAAAGGGGGGGGCGCCCCCCCCTCTCTTCCTCTTTCTATTTCCTTCCCCTGCCCCCCCTTCTCTCCCCGCTTCCTCTTCTCGCCCCGCTTCCTCTTCTCGCCCGCTCCCTCTTCTCGTCCCGCTCCCTCTTCTCGTCCCGCTCCCTCTCTTTTTTCGGAGGGGGAGAAGAAGAAACATGAAAAAACTTGTCATTTGCGCAAAACAAAAAAAACAGTGCGCGTTTTTTTTGGGCGGGAAAACATTTGATTTTTTGCGAACTTTGTGGAATGACGCGGAAGCAGAGGGAAAAAGAAAAAAAAAGGGGGGGGGGGGGAGGGTGAATAGCGCAGAAGCTACAAACAAAATAAATACATGCAACGCCTCCACTAATCCCCCGGCCCCTTCCTCTTTTAGTTTTCAGTGCCAAGATTACAACTTTGTCATGGTTTTTTTTTTAATTTTTTGTACATTTCTTCGCGCCCCTCCCTTCTGAGGAGGGAGGGGGATGTGCCGCGTGCTGCCCGGATGCCAAGACACATGATAAGCTAACTCTTATTCTAATAGTTTTCAGTGCCCCAAGTGTAAGACCGTCAAGTGGGCCGGATGTTGCGGCAGCCTGAGGGTGCAGTTGCAAGTGTCAAATGTGATGCTTTGTCGATTTTTAATTCAGCGTGGACTTTTCTTGCACTTTCTTGGCGCCCTACTCTCCCTGTCCGTCTTGTACATTCTTGGCGCGGACAGGACGCCGCCGGGGCCGGCCGGGGCTCTTGTCCTCCTGGCACATTGACCACTGCCCATCTATCCGCCGTAAGGTCGTGCTGGAGCACGGTGCGCAAGATCTGCGGAAATATCTGCGGGAGTATGACAAGTAGAAAAAAGAATTTTTTTGGACGTGTTTGCACGCGCAAACAGGGGACGAAGGAGATAGCGGGGGACAAGGGGAAGAGAAGGGAACGGGGGGGGGGGGGAAGGAGCATTTCCCCTCCCCTTCCTCCCTGCCCTTTATCTTTCCCCTTCGTCCTCTTCCCTCCCTCTTCTGCTCCCGCTCCCGATCCTCAGACGGGAGACTAGCCAATTCGTGCTCTCCCCCCCTCCCTGCATCTTCTTCTCTCCCCTCTACTCCATCCCCCCCCCTCCCTCTGAGCCCAGGGGGCTCAAGGAGCAAGGGAGGGGAAGGGGCGCGCTAAGAATGGCGCAGAAGCTACAAACAAAATAAATACATGCAACGCCTCCACTAACCCCCCCCCCCCCTTTATGCCTGGCGCCTTTCCCCTTTCCCTCTTACTGACGGGGGGTAAAGATAGATTAAATCCTCCCCGGCCCCTTCTCCTCTTAGTTTTCAGTGCAGAGATTACAGATTTGTCACGGATTTTTTTGCGCTGATTTTTGTGCACCGGCAAAGCGCGCCCCTGCCCTCCCGATTCTCAGACAGTGAGAAAGGGGCGGGTAGAAGTACATCCCCCTTATTCCCCCCCCCCCCTTCTTTTCCTCCCCCCCGTCTGTTCCCCCCCCCCCCCCCTTCTTTTCCTCCCCCCCGTCTGTTCCCTTTGTTGTCGGGTAAAAAGAATTTTTTTCCTCGTTTTATATTTTTCTTACCTTGCGCACGGTGGTCGAGCCATGGCACGGACAGGACGCTGTTGGTGTAGTGAGGCCCTTGTCCTCCTGGCACATTGACCACCGCCCATCCATTCGCCGCAGGGTCGTGCTGGAGCACGGTGTTCCGCTCCTAGAACTAAACATTCGACAATCTTGGGGGTATCCCTTTTTCCGAAATTTTCCATGAAGTATATGGACTTTTTTGAAAACGTGTGGAAATGAAAGGAAATCAATTCACTGATTGCAGAACATATAAAAATAATATTAAAACATGTTTTTATTAATTGTAATACACTTTAACTTCATCTTCAGAGGTGGGCAGGAACCGGTCCGACACGGTAATCTTTCTCCTTTTTCATAGTCCCGGCTACTATGAATCTATGATGATAACAATGCCCAACATGCAGAATTTGCTTTTAAGTTTGTTTATCTTTGTTTACATTAAGCATTTTACTTTATTATGATAATAAACATTGCTTTTACCTACAATAAATTCCCCCCGGGGGGGGGAGGGGGGAGGGGGGAACGGGGGAGGAAGAGAAGTGCGATGTCGCCACGCAAAATACATAGATTCTACAACAAAATTTCTTTAATTACTAAAAAAAATAATAAATCTAACTCCGTAATATCATACTAACTAAATTAGAAGTTTGTTTAACTCTTGCACGCGACAAACGTTCTTAATCACGCTTTCGACCATAACAAACCTGCCAGTGCAAAAAATTACGATTAATACTACACTACGACAAAGAAAAAAAACACAAAACAAATTCAAACATCTTTCAGATGAAGGAGAAAAGTGAAAGCTATGCAAACTACCTGGTGCGTGCATTTGAAGTTAGCGCCGAGTCAGCGCAAGCGATGCTAAAACAAACTCCCATGCGTTAGGTGAGCTGGGAGCGGTGAGACCGGTGCCGCGTTGGGGGGTGGAAGGTGAGTTACCAGCAGACAGAGCGCCAGCTGCCATCCGCGCGATGAGATCCTCCAGCAAGCTTTCTCTCTCGCTCTTACTATTTTTGTTGTTGTTGTTGTTGTTGCTGTTGTTGTTGCTGATGTTGTTGTTGTTGTTATCATTATCATCATAGTTTTTCTTGTTCTTGTTATTCTTCTTCATCTTCTTCTTCACTCTCTCGTTCTCTTCTTCTGAGCTTTCCTCCTCCTCCTCCTCCTCCTTCTCCTTCTTCGAATTCTTCCTCTTTCTTCTCTCCTCTTCCCGTTGTCGCTTCTCTTGCGCCTCTTTTTCCTTCCGATCTTGCGCTTCTTTTTTCTTCCTTTCCTCCTCTCTCAACTTTCTTTCTTCTGCTAGCATTTCCTTAATGGATGCGGCTTGTTCTGACATTGCCTTGTTCACAAGATCCTGAACGACTTCTTTCGACACGCCGGCGGACGAACTACCCTGAATACAATACCGGTCGCCGTTGTTTTGAAAGAAGTCGTTCATTTCTTGCGAACAAGGCAGTGGCAGAACAAACCAACAGCAACGACAACAACAACAACAAAGAATAATAATAATAATAATAATAATAATAATAATAATAATAATAATAATAATAGTATATCTCCTGCCAATTGCTGAGACAAAAGGCCATGTGCATCCAGTCCTCCATTCCATAAGGAAAGTCTCCACACCAATCGGTGGAATAAAGGAAGTGACGGCATAGAACATCACTCTAGGAGCTTTATACCAATCAGCTCATGGAAAGGGACCGATGGCCTATGTACTCCCTAAATAATAATAATAATAATAATAATAATAATAATAATAATAATAATAATAATAATAATAATAATAATAATAATAATAATAATAATAATAATAATAAAGTTTGAAAAAAAAATGTCAGCGCTTCCCGTTAGAGAGATTATACTCGGAAAAAAAAAGACAGGGAAAGGCTCACTGATAGAATGCCACACACACTAGCTAGCCATACTAAAGCTAGTAGCTATACTCCCCTCTCTAAACTATATGCTGCGGCGCCCAAAGAGACCTTTTGACCCCCCCCCCCCCGGGGGCCCCCCCCTCACAAAAAAAAAGAAAAAGAAGAAGGAGTAGGAAAGATTATACCTCCAACGACATGTCCACTTCATCAGCGTCGACCGCGGGCTTTTTGGACTTCGGCTTGCCTAGTCACGTCAGAAATTAGAAACACTGAAAAAAAAGCACACAAAAAAGATGAAATTTGCTAGTACCTGGCTTTTTCTTGCTGGACCCCTTAGGCATAGGAGGCTCAGGGGTCTCTTCTTCTTCAGGGACGTCTGGAACGTCTGGAACATCGTCGACGTCGATGGATTCTGCACAAAGAACCAAACAATATTACATACATCCTTCATTTTTCATTACATACAATGTTGCTACCGAATCTCAGTTTTTTTGGCCTGCCCGAAGAGCGAGGCTCAGTCGGGCCCTTTTTTTGATTCTTCTTCTAACGTTTCAGGCGAGCATGCAGTAAATATGCAAAATAAAGAAAAGGAAGATGCCAAAAAAAACAAAAACAAAAACAAAAAAAAAAAACAAAAAAAAAAAAAAAAAGATGGAGCTGGTGGAGAAAAAGAATAATAACATGTATATGAAGAAGAAAAAGAAAAATGGAAGAAGAAGAGGAAGAAGAAGAAGAAGAAGAAGAAGAAGAAATGACCTTGTTTGCTTCGTACAGAAGCAAAAGCTCCCGCTTCCGCCAGTTGCAAATCATAGGCGGGTTCGTGGGGTTACCGACGTAGAGGAGCCACGCGGGCTTCACCTGCTTCTCGAAGTCCATCGGCGACGGATCAAGCATGCAAGAGTGTTTAAGGTTAAAACCAAAAAAACCCATGAGCTGATATTGGATTTCGTCAGCCTTGCCATCGCCGTCAGTGTCGACCTCGCGCGCAGCAAAAATGAAGCGCTTCGATCCTGCAACATTCAAGTATAAAAAATATGTGCAGCTTGTGAATTTTGAAAAACATACAGTACCTCGATTGACTTGCGCAGGAGTCTTCTTGCGCCAACCAATGGGAAAGACAATGAAGAGCCTGCAAATAAAAAATAAACAATCAGTTTATAAAAATCTTTCATACTTATAGGGAAAAAGACCCGGGAGCACAAGGTGAAGTTTCACCCTCACATGTCTCCACTT
Source organism: Paulinella micropora (assembly GCA_019918135.1). NCBI lineage: Eukaryota > Cercozoa > Imbricatea > Euglyphida > Paulinellidae > Paulinella > Paulinella micropora. The sequence continues at coordinate 9,570 of WBZZ01000512.1, forward strand.
GCGTGGACGCCTTCAGTTCGAAATTGTTGTACTTTGTAAGTGCAACGTCGAGCGCGAGCGCCCCCTCCCGATGTTTGTTGTCCTCGGATGTGAACTTAAAGAGCAAGCTAATTAAAGCAGCAGCAAAAGAGGAATAATAATAATAATAATAAAAAGAGAGTTTAAATTAAAAAAAAATGGCAGCGCTTCCCGTTAGAAGAAATATACTCGAAAAAAAAACAGGGAAAGGCTCCCTGATAGAAGGCCACACACACTAGCTAACTATACTAAAGCTAAGTATCTATACTCCCCTCTCTAAACTATGCTATCGAATAATAATAATAACAATATAATAATAATAATAATAATAATAATAATAATAATAATAATAATAATAATAATAATAATAATAATAATATGTATCGTCTGCCAATTGCTGAGCCAAAAGGCCATGTGCATCCAGTCCTCCATTCCATAAGGAAAGTCTCCACACCAATCGGTGGAATAAAGGAAGTGACGGCATAGAACATTAATCTAGGAGCTTTATACCAATCAGCCCATGGAAAGGGACCGATGGCCTATGTACTCCCTAAATAATAATAATAATACTATATCTGAGGCGTACTGATGCAGCTAATGGCATATTCTCAACGGACATAAGCCTCCAATACCCTTTTTCGAGGTCCTCCACCCCCCCGTGTCAGTCTCTCGCCTGATGATCGGGGCCACCGATGGAGCTCCTGAGGGCAAGACTGCACTAAGCCGAGGTTATTCCGCAGTCCCAGCAACCTCTTGCAAGACGTCACCGAATGTGCAAGTGCATACACCAAGCGCGGTTGCTAGAGCTGCCTCGAAACCCCACCCATAACAATCTGGTGTCTGCTGGGTCCTGGGCTATCAACCAGCATATGCGGAGTTTAAGATCTTTTACGCGCGCAACGACCCTCCTCCCCAGCATCTACCACCAAAGGGTTATGAGTTAGCGTCACAGTTTAACGCCTTGAGGCCATTGGGCTGAATAATAATAATAATAATAATAATAATAATAATAATAAATAATAAAAGAGGAACAGAAGAAAAAGCTAATAATAATAATAATAATAATAATAATAATAATAATAATAATAATAGTGCTTCTCTGTCAATGGCTGATGCAAATCTGCACATGCGCCTCCATCGTCTCACCCGTGAGGAGAGTACGAAGAATTGACGATAGGCTCTAATGACACCCCCGCAAGGGCAGTTCCAACACTTCCAGACGGACCGGTATGTTCAATGAAAATACTGGTGGCACCGACGGGAATCGAACTGGCGACAGGGCCCAGATGGTAGAACTTGACCACTGGGCTATCACGGTGTCCATAATAATAATAATAATAATAATAATAATAATAATAATAATAATAATAATAATAATAATAATAATAATAATAATAATAATAATAATAATAGTGCTTCTCAGTCAATGGCGAATGCATTTCTGCACATGTGCCTCCATCGTCTCACCCGCGAGGGGAGTACGAAGATTTGACTATAGGCTCTACTGACATCCCCGCAAGGCAGCTCCAAGCCTTCCAGACAGACCAATACTTTCAAAGAAAATATCCTTTGAAAATACTGGCACCGACGGGAATCGAACTGGCGACAGGTCCCAGATGGTAGACCTTAACCACTGGGCTATCGCGGTGCCACATAATAATATAATAATAATAATAATAATAATAATAATAATAATAATAATAATAATAATAATAATAATAATAAAATAATAATAATAATAATAATAATAATAATAATAATAATAATAATAATAATAATAATAATAATAATAATAATAATAATAATAATAATAATAACAGTATGAAATTATAAAAAAATGACAGCGCTTCCCGTTAGAGGGATTATACTCGAAAAAAAAAGACAGGGAAAGGCTCACTGATAGAAGGCCACACACACTAGCTAACTATACTAAAGCTAGTAACTAACTCCTTTCTGTAAACTATGCTACAGTATCCAGTAATAATAATAATAATAATAATAATAATAATAATAATAATAATAATAATAATAATAATAATAATAATAATAATAATGATAATAATAATAATAATAATAATAATAATAATAATAATAATAATAATAATAATAATAATAATAATAATAATAATAATAATAATAATAATAATAATAATAATAACAATAATAATAATAATACCAGTCTTGATAATCTAATCCGGATAGGAATGTGAAAATTCCTTTGTGGGCCCACACGCGAACCTTCCCCGAATCCAGAGGGGGAAACCCACTCAGCTGGTCATCCTCCTCTTCCTTCTTCTTCCTCTCCTCCTCCTCCATCTTCTTCCTCTCTTCCTCCTCCTTCTTCCTCTCCTCTTCCTCCTTCTTCTTCCTCTCCTCCTCCTCCTCCTTCTTCTTCTTCCTCTCCTCCTCCTCCTTCTTCTTCTTCTCCTCCTCCTTCTTCTTCTTCTCCTCCTCCTCCTTCTTCTTCTTCTCCTCCTCCTCCTTCTTCTTCTTCTCCTCCTCCTCCTCCTTCTTCTTCTTCTCCTCCTCCTTCTCCTCCTCCTCCTCCTTCTTCTTCTTCTCCTCCTCCTTCTTCTCCTTCTCCTCCTCCTCCTTCTTCTTCTTCTTCTTCTCCTCCTCCTCCTCCTCCTTCTCCCTCTTCTTCTTCTTCTTCTTCTCCTCCTTCTTCTTCTTCTTCTGCTCCTCCTCCTTCTTCTTCTTCTTCTCCTCCTCCTCCTTCTTCTTCTTCTTCTCCTCCTCCTCCTCCTTCTTCTTCTTCTCCTCCTCCTTCTTCTCCTTTTCATCCTTCTTCTTCTTCTTCTTCTTCTCCTCCTTCTTCTTCTTCTTCTCCTCCTCCTTCTTCTTCTACTTCTCCTTCTCCTTCCCTTTGTCCTTCTTTTTTTGCTTCTCCTTCTTCTCCTTCTCCTTCTCCTTCTCCTGTCTCTTCTGCCTTTTTGCGGGAGGAGCTTCTCCCAATCCGTCGTCCCAGGGCACAGGCTTATTCTTGAGCAGGATCCCTACGATGCATGCATTATAAATACATACATACATACATAATACCTTGTGCATTCCAGGTGTAGCTGAAGCCGCGGACCAACTCCTCCAAATCGCCTTTGCCCTGCATGTTGCACATTAAATAAATAAGTAAGTAAGTAAGTGAGCAAGCATATACCAGATCATGCTTGCAAAAGACGGCGTGGGGAATCTCCACACAATCAAAGGGCAGCACGTCTGCAGACCCGTTGATTTTAAGGAACAATTCCCCACGCGAATTTTTGAGAATGGCTTGCAGAGTCTTGGCAATGTGCTTCGTAGACATGCCAGAGTCAGAAAGTGATCCTACACGTTGACAAACGAGCAAAATGAGTTGAATTCCAAAGACATAACTACCAGTCAGCGCCTTCAACCTTAAAATTTTTCTCGGGCCGGTCTGAAATTTGAACGTGTGGAAAAAGGGTCGTGTTATTATCAAACTTTTGTGCAGAGATTTTATTAAGAGCATGACATTTCGAGAAGATGTAACAGCATTCCCGCTCTTTCCCCAGCTCAGAATGAGCGGGAATGCTATTCTTTTTTTCTGTACACAACAATCTGTGGAAAAAACTCTGCACAAAAGTTTGTGAAAAGCGACCGGCATGATTTTGCATTTCCTTCCTACGTACTCTCAACTCATGTCATCCCTTGCATGTTTCTGCTATAACGTGTTTGTTGAAGCTATAAATGTCATTTCCTAACATTGCACGACCCAGCTTAATCTATTTTTCATAAACCAGCAATTCGATGAAACTCGTTTTTGGATTGCTGTTTTGCAAACTTTTGTGCAGAGATTTTATTGAGAACATGACATTTCGAGAAAATGTAACAGCATTCCCGCTCTTTTCCCAGCTCAGAATGAGCGGGAATGCTATTCTTTTTTTCTGTACACAACAATCTGTGGAAAAAACTCTGCACAAAAGTTTGTGAAAACCGACCGGCATGATTTTGCATTTCCTTCCTACGTACTCTCAACTCATGTCATCCCTTGCATGTTTCTGCAACGTGTTTGTTGAAGCTATAAATGTCATTTCCTAACATTGCACGACCCAGCTTAATCTATTTTTCACAAACCAGCAATTCGATGAAACTCGTTTTTGGATTGCTGTTTTGCAAACTTTTGTGCAGAGATTTTATTGAGAGCATGACATTTCGAGAAGATGTAACAGCATTCCCGCTCTTTTCCCAGCTCAGAATGAGCGGGAATGCTATTCTTTTCTTCTGTACACAACAATCTGTGGAAAAAACTCTGCACAAAAGTTTGTGAAACTGACCGGCATGATTTTGCATTTCCTCTTCAATATATTATTATTATTATTATTATTATTATTATTATTATTATTATTATTATAGACACCGTGATAGCCCAGTGGTCAAGTTCTACCATCTGGGACCTGTCGCCAGTTCGATTCCCGTCGGTGCCACCAGTATTTTCATTGAACATACCGGTCCGTCTGGACCAGTATTTTCATTGAACATACCGGTCCGTCTGGAAGTGTTGGAACTGCCCTTGCGGGGGTGTCATTACAGCCTATCGTCAATTCTTCGTACTCCCCTCACGGGTGAGACGATGGAGGCGCATGTGCAGAAATGCATCAGCCATTGACAGAGAAGCACTATTATTATTATTATTATTATTATTATTATTATTATTATTATTATTATTATTATTATTGTTGCTTGGAGCTGCCTTGCGGGGGTGTCAGTAGAGCCTATCGTCAAATCTTCGTACTCCCCTCACGGGTGAGACGATGGAGGCACATGTGCAGAAATGCATTCGCCATTGACTGAGAAGCACTATTATTATTATTATTATTATTATTATTATTATTATTATTATTATTCTTATTATTATTATTATTATTATTATTGAGTCTTTGGAGCGGAGCCGCGTCACCGAACGGCCCCGTGCTACCAATGGAGGCACATGTCCGACAGGATCAAAGGCCAATTGACTGATAAATCTATTATTATTATTATTATTGTTATTATTGTTATTATTATTATTATTATTATTATTATTATTATTATTATTATTATTATTATTATTATATAGCATAATTTAAAGAGGGGAGTATAGATACTAGCTTTAGTATAACTAGCTAGTGTGTGTGGCCTTCTATCAGTGAGCCTTTCTCTGTCCTTTTTTTTTTTTAGTGATTCCCTCTAACGGGAAGCGCTGCCATTTTTTTCATGTGTATTTCAAACTTTAGGTATGCCATGCTGAGGGCTAGCAAGGCGCCGATATATGTGGCACACCGTGGTGGTGGCTACGGAGTCTTTGCTGATAATACCTTCCTCCTTCTTTTCAGCTTGGGCTCCTCGAACCAGGAGGAAAGTCTTTGCGTGCTGCAGATCATGCTGCATTTTCTGATCATTTCACTATGAAAATTGGGAGTTCCCTGCAAACAGGGATGCATCCAATTAAATTCATTAACGAATCGAGCAGGAATGCAATGCATCTCATCAACTCTTCATCGCAAGGGTTCAACAAGCTCGACGATGACACTTGCCGACCGAACGTGAAGGTAAATTATGTTAGTTGTTACATACATCCATGCAATGTAAGTTTTTGTTACGTGTGTTGTATTTTTTCTATAAATATTGTTGTAAATAATGTCAGGTCAGCAAGGGTACTCCTATTGTGACTGTCACCACCGCAATATCGAAAGATCAAGAGATTTTGCTCAGCTATGCGCCTAATCCAGACCTAGAGATAGCTACGCTGCCAAGCGATGCACATCCGGTCTGGTTGAAAGAGGCTGCCAAGGAAGGAGCTAAAATCCCAGTTTTCCTGTTCGAGACTGACATTGGTCATGTATGTTTCATCGTTCCTGAGAAGAACATCCGCTTCCACTTAAGTCAATTTCCTTGCTTCATGAAGCAAAGGTTGAACTTTTAGCGTCGGTCAGCAGTATTAGTTCTGATGGAAAGCAACCGCTCTCCAGGTCATCATCTATTCCGCCGGAAAAAAAAGAGGAAGCTTCTCGACAGCGTGTCCTCAATTTCAGATAGTCGCCGCACGCTTCTGCCCAGGGAAAGCTCGGACATTACAGTCATCACAGAAAAATCAAGCTTGAGTGATGCACAGGTAAAAAATAAATAAATGAAAATTATTACTGAGAAGATTCTTTTTTACAGGCAGGTGTTCCTGACGTTGATGCTAACCTCGACAGCTGGAAACAGTCAGACAGTTCTACTGTCACTACAGGATATGATGTTAGTAGCTGCAGCAGCTCTAGACTATATCTTCCTACTGGCTCCATGGTAATTTTTTTTCTCTACCTGTCTATGTTCATGCTGGTTAATGTTCATAAGCGATCTTGTTTGCGTAGAACGTCGACGAAGAGTGTTCAGATACGGATTCAAACGGTGATGCTGCATCTATCAACCCTGGATTGCTTCCTCCTCTGGTCGGCGTGGACGATGCGGAATTATCCAACGAGCTTCGATTGAACTTCGACGAGCTTATGGAATCGAATGAGCTGTTGTATAACATCATGAGATTATCACCAATTCCTTACAGCAGACCACGTAAGAATCCAACGCGCCCCTACACGATGAAAAGTCGCACGAAAGGTGCAGTGAAGCTTCAGAGACCGTCTGCGCTCCAAAAACTGTTGGGGATTACCTTCGCCGACTTGGACAGGGAAGTTAAGTCTGTCTGCTGCAAAAAGTGGAAGTGTTATTCATTTATCGACACGCGTGATGTGCTTTACACGAGAGCGAAGAATGCGTCATCGTCTCTCAGTGAGCTTTATTCTTGGGCAGCTTCGCAGCTTGAATCGTTTCAAACAAAAACTGGATCGTTTCAGTATATGTATTTAACGGAGGCTGTGTGCAAAGTAGCCTGGCAGCGTATCTACGGGATCGGTGATAAAGTTTTGTCAAGAGCACACAAACTTCTTGCAAATAACACGAAGGTTTTGACAAAAAGCTACTCAACCGTTCCTGAAACAGAAGATGTGGTAGCAGTATTACTCTGCGAGAAGTTCATGGAGAGTTACCCGGAGATGGATGCAAGAAATGGCTCAGGACGCAGGAGTCCAAAACTATGTTCGCGAGAATTGGAAAGATATGTGCCTTCGGTTTGGTTGTTCGAAACGAGTTGATCCAAATAATCCTCCGACAGACAATACGATCAACAAAGTTTGGCGCATGGATTTTCCGCACGTCAAGTTTGTCAGAGGTATTATGCATATTTTCGTTATCATTACTTATTACAGGTTTGTTTTGCAGAAGGAGATTTCTCAAAATGCGAGATCTGCACAGAGCTTGCTGCTGATCATTCTAACGGTTTCAGGACTGAAGTAGAAGCTCAAGAATGGCGTCGCCGTAGCAGGCTTCATCACAAAATTCACAGGGCGTGCCGCGTTGCCAGCATGCAGCGCAAGAAGGCAGCACCAGCAGATTTTGCTGCCACAGTCATATCAGCCGATATGAAACCGCCAGTGAAGATCCCATCTTGCCGCCGCGCCGCGAAAGATTTCAAAGGAAAAATTGTGTTTCGCCTTTGCGTTGGAATCAATACCTGCTACACTACCGATACGCATTTTATTCTGACGTACCTTGAAGGCGCGGTAGAACACGGCGCGAACAGCAACATTACTATGCTTGCCGCACTTTTACATTGGCAACTTTGGAACCCTCGCACAATGCAAGCGTGGAAATTATATCTTGAGTGGGACGGAGCTGGTGATAACACCGCGTGGGCGATGCTGGGTTTCCTTGGGCTCAATGTCGTTGACAGAGGAATCCGTTTCCAAGTAGAGTCACATCGCAAGCCACCAGGGCACGGGCACGATGGAGATGATCAGGAATTTCGAGTTATGGATATCGGGTGGAAGAGCACCTTCCTGACAACTAACATCGCTCAAGCGTTATTAAAGCTCATTCTTGCATTCAAGAAGCAGCACAAGAAGAGGCATGTGCTGGTTGTTCTCGGATGTAACTACGACTGGATGACTCATTTTAGCCCGTGTATGAACAAGAGTTTCAAAAACTACAACAAACCCTTGGCATATAGAATCACCAAGAAAGATCCTGACGCTTTGCCGACTGTAGAGATCGCTACTTGGGGAGACGCACAGGATTTTCATGGAGTGCGTGATGATCCCAGAGGAGAACCGATCAATTTGTTTATCGGACGCCCCGGTAATAATATTATCTATCTTTCTCTTTCTCTCTCTCTCTATATATATATATATATCTCTCTCTCTCTCTCTTTCTCTCGTTCTATCTATCTATCTCTCTCTCTATTTATGACAGCGACCGACATGCCTCCCAAGCTTCCAGTCGGCTACTTCGTCAATCCGCGCCTGAAGAAGGATATTCGTGCTTTGGCTACTAAATACCTAGGGCCGGATGAGCGAGCACATGTGGAGGAAATGTTAGCAGGTGGAAATTTGACCAGAGTAGAGGTGGATGGAGATTACTTCGAAGGCGGCCTGCCCGGCCGTCCTGCTCATATGTCCTGTGTCGATGCAAAAGGCAAGGAATGGAGAGCAGAATTTCGATTGATCGACGAGCTACCTGTAAATTGGATGGAGTTGCCTCAAGAACGACAGGAGAAAATGAACGCACTTACGCGTTTGACCGATGAAGAGCTGCTGTCCTTACCACGCACTTATTTTGTTAATGAAGGACGTCCTCCAGCTCACCCGAGATGGCGTGGTGCAAGACAGCTTACTAGCGAAGAAAAGCAGGAGCAGGATTTAGCATTTGGAAATGCTTCTGAGCCTTGGCGGAAAATTCTCACGTTGCTAAGATCGTCAGAGGAAAAAAAGCAATTTGCGTCCAAGCAGATGGTAGTTAGCGAATTGAAATCATGGATGAGAATGCATGGTGTTGCAACGCAAAACTCCGATCGGAAACAGTTCAAGAAGGCAGAGCTTATTGAACAAGCGTGGAACCATTTCGAACGATGCGACTGTGGGTTCCCTGAGGAAGAAGAGCTTGGTGCTGCTCAGCCTGCAGAACCAGTGGCAGATTCAGAGGATGACTTATCTGATACTTCATCTTCCAGTTCATCAACTGACTCATCGTCTGATCGATCTTCTGGTTCAGAGGAAGAAAAGCATGGTATTAGTTTTCTTCTTCTTCTTCTTCTTCTTCTTCTTCTTCTTCTTCTTCTTCTTCTTCTTCTTCTTCTCCTCCTTAACATGATGCTATCCATATTGTAGATGATTCAGATCGCTCCGACGCAAGTTGGAGAATGCGTAACTCAGGAATCCGTTTGCGCGGACGTCGCCGCGCACGTCGTGCTGCGGGTGGACGTGGACGTGGACGTGGACGTGGTCGTATGTGATTATTTTTTTTGAATGAATTTTTCTGGGTCCGACTTTTTCATAATGGTTTTTGTCTAGGGCAACTGCAACTGTAACGCTTCTTCTAAAAACTGAAATTAGAAATTTGTTTAACTCTGATAATGCACCAGAATCTGATGTGAAGCGTCCTCCCTCCGACCCATTCCCCCCCCCCACCCCCCCCCCCTCCCCCCTCTACGTACCAGCGTACGTCACAGCGGGCAAACAGAATTTTTTGAAGGTAAAACCATGTCTTAATATAGTAAAATGCTTAATATAAGCAAGAATAAACAGTAAAAGCAAATTCTGCATGTTCGGCATTGTTATCATCATAGATTCATGGTAGCCGGGACTACGAAAAAGTAGAAAAATTACCGTGTCGGACCGGTTCCTGCCCACCTCTGAAGATGAAGTTAAAGTGTATTACAATTAATAAAAACATATTTTAATATTATTTTTATATGTTCTGCAATCAGGGAATTCATTTCCTTTCATTTCCACACGTTTTCAAAAAAGTCCATATACTTCATGGAAAATTTCGGAAAAAGGGATACCCCCAAGATTGTCGAATGTTTAGTTCTAGTTTTCAGTGCCCAAGTGTATGACCGTCGAGCTTTAATTTAGCGTTTTTTTTTGTACTCTTTTGGCAAGCGAGCAGAGCACAGACGGTGCCGGCCAGGGTTCTAACATAGGCTACCGCAGAAACATGACGTGGGCCGGATGCTGCGGCAGCCCGAGGGTGCCGTTGAAAACGTCAAGTACAATGCCTTGTCGAGCTTTAATTTAGTGTAAATTCTCTCCATCTCCTAATTCTCAGTGTCAAGTGTAAGACTTTGTCGAGTTTTAATTCAGCGTAACTTTTCATGCACTTTCTTGGCGCCCCGGTCACCTTGTTCTTTCCCTTTCCCTCTTTCTCTCTTGGTTCTCAGTGCCAAGAATCTGATTAAGACTTTGTCAGGGATTTTTTTTGCGTAAATTTTTGTACACCGGCGAAGCGCGCCCCTGCCCTCCCTTCTCCCGCTCCCGCCCCCTTTTCATATTCCCGCGGACCTTGCGCACGGTGGCCGAGCCATAGCACGGACAGGATGCCGTCGGGGCCGGCCGGGGCCTTTGTTTTCCTAGCACATTGACCACCGCCCATTCATTCGCCGCAGGGTCGTGCTGGAGCACGGTGCCCTGCTCCTAGTTTTCATGTAAGACCGTCGAGCTTTAATTCAGCGCATTCTTTTTCGCACTCTCTTGGCGCCCCTACTCCCCCCCCCCCCCTCCCTCCCGCTCCCAATTTCCCCTTCCCGTGCTCCTTGAGCCCCCGGAGCTCAGGGGGCTCAGAGGGAGGGAAGAAAGAAAGGGGGAGGGGGGTGGCGCCCCACCCCCTCGGTGGGCTCCAAAAAAAAGTTTCCTTATTTTTTGCCTCCCGCTGTGAGGAGGGAGGGGGATGTGCCGCGTGCTGCCCTTTCTCTCTCCCAGCTGTCTGCCGGTCTCAGGGGGGTTTGCCTTCCTAGATTTCAATCCAATCCGATTTTTTTTGGGATGCGTTTGCTTGCGCAAACAAGGGACGAGGGGAGGGAGGGAGAGGAGAAAGAGGAAGGGGAAAGAAGGGGAAGGGGAGTGATTCCCCCGCCCCCTCCCTTCCCTCTATTCCCGTCGTCCCCCTCCCCCCTTTCATCCCCCCCCCCCCCCCCGTTTGTTTCTTTGTTTATCGGGCAAAAAAAAATTTTTTTTCCTCTTTTCATACTTTTCATATTTTTCCGACCTTGCGCACGGTGGCCGAGCCATGGCACGGACAGGACGCAGTCGAGATCGTGAGGCCCTTGTCCACCTGCTACATTGACCACCGCCCGTCCATCCGCTGCAGGGCTGCGCTGGAGCACAGTGCGCAAGATCTGCGGAAATATCTGCAGGAATCTGAAAAGTGGAAAGAAAAATTTTCTTTTGGGATACGTTTGCACGCGCAAACAAGGGACGAGGGGAGGGGGGTAGCAGGGGACGACGGGAACAGAGGGAAGGGAGGAGGGCGGGGGGAGCACCCCCCTCCCTTCTTCCCCCCTTCCTCTTTCTCCTCTCCCTCCCTTCCCCCCCCCCCTTTCATTCCCCCCCGTTTGTTTCTTTGGTTGTCGGGCAAAATAATTTTTTTTTCCTCTTTTCATATTTTTCATATTTTTCTGACCTTGCGCACGGTGGCCGAGCCATGGCACGGACAGGACGCCGTCGGGATTGTGAGGCCCTTGCCCACCTGTTACATTGACCACCGCCCGTCCATCCGCCGCAGAGCTGCGCTGGAGAACAGTGCGCAAGATGTAAAAAACTAACATTCTGTACTTTTTTTCTTTAGTAAAAGTCGGCGGGGCCGGGCCGTGTCAATATGGACAAGTGGGAAGTAATCTCTATTGGAAAATGCGTACAAAAATAGATACGGCAAAAAAAAGAAATCGCCGACAGCAAGAAAGGTTGTAGAGAGAGAGATGCCAAGATTAAAGCTTTGTCAAAAATTTTTATTAATTTTTTTTCTCTTTCCCTCTCCTAGGTCTCAGTGCCAAGTGTAAGACAGTCGAGCTTCAATTCAGCGTATTCTTTTTCGCACTTTCTTGGCGCGCCCTCCCCCTTCCCTCTCCCACTCCCTGCTCTCAGACGGGGGGGGCGAAAAAGACAATTCATGCTTCTCCCATGGCACGGACAAGGCGCCGTCGGGGGTCGTGAGGCCCTTGTCCACCTGGCACAGCGACCACCGCCCATCCATCCGCCGCAGCCACCCTAACGCGCCCCCCCCCCCCTCCTCTCTCTCTCCTTAAATTTGTCTTGTGCCTCCCCTTCCCTCTCCTCCACTCCCCCCTGAGCCAGGGCGGCTCAAAGAGCAGAGAGCAGAACTGAAACAAAACTAAGAAGATGCCTACTCAGCCCATGCCGGAGCGCCCCCCCCTCCATTTGTCGGGTCCCGTTTGCAAGGGGGGGGTGCCTCCCCCCTTTGGCGCTCCCCCCCCCCTCTCTATGCAAAAATCCTTTCTGCCACCCTCCCCTCTTCTCTCCCCTGAGCCCAGGGGGCTCAAGGAGCAGGGAAAGGGGGAGGGAAAGGGCGCAGAAGCTACAAAAAAAATAAATACATGAAACGCCTCCACTAAGCCCCTTCCCCCATGCCGGGCGCCCCCTCCCCTTATATCTCCCTGTCTAAATTTTCAGACGGGGGGGGGGGGTTAAGACAATCCGTGCTCTTTCCCTCCCCTGCTCCTTCCCTCTCCCTTTCTTAGTTCTCAACGTTAAGTGCAAGACCGTCGAACTTTAATTCAGCGAAATTTACAAATTCTTGGCGCTCCACCCCTCTCCTAGTTCCAATCTACCGGCTCCGGGGCTAGCCAAGTAGCTAACTAGTACACGGACAGAGAAGGAGGCGTCTCCCTCCCCTCTCTTGCGTTAACGGTGCTGCGGCGGGTGCGACAGTAGGGCGGGGGCTGCTCCTCTCCCCCCTTGCCCTTCTCCGCCCCCTCCCCTTGCTCGTCTGTTTCTTGGTTGTCAGACAAAAAAATCTTTTTTCCTCTTTTCATATTTTTCATATTCCCGCGGATCTTGCGCAAGGTGGCCGAGTCATGGCACGGACAGGGCGCCGTCGGGGTTGTGAGGCCCCTTGCCCCCCTAGCACAATGGCCACCGCGCCCTCCATCCGCCGCATGGTCGTGCTCGAGCACGGTGCGCAAGATCTGCGGAAATAGGAAATATGAAAAGTGGAAAAGAAAGTTTTCTTCGGAACGCGTCTGCACGCGCAAACAAGGGACGAGAGGAGGGGGGGGGGATAGTAGGGGGACAAGGGGTAACAGAGGGACGAGAGAGGGGACGGGGGATGGAGAGCACACCCCGCCCCTCTCTGTACACGTTCTCAGTGCCAAGATTAAAATTTTTTCTTTTAGTAAGTTCTTTTCGCGTGATTTTGCTTGTACACCGGCGAAGCGCGCCCCTACCCCTGCCTCTTCCCTCTGCAAGATCTGCGGAAATATCTGCGGGAATATGAAAAGTGGAAAAGAAATTTTTTTGGAACGCGTTTGCACGCGCTCTGAGGAGGGACGATGGGAGGGGAAAGATGGCAGTGGACAGGGGGGGCAGAGGGGCGAGAGGGAGCACACCCCGCCCCCTTCTTCCCCCCTTCCTCTTCCTCCCTCCTTCCCCCTTTCTTTTTCCCCTCCCCGTCTGTTTTTCTTGTTGTCGGGCAATTTTTTTCCTTTTTGCATATTCCCGCGGATCTTGCGCACGGTGGCCTAGCTATTGCACAGACAGGACGCAGTCGGGGTAGTGAGGCTCTTGCTCTCCTAGCACACATGACCACGGGGGCAGTACCATTCGCCGCAGGGTCGTGCTGGGGCACGGTGCTCCGCTCCTAGTTTTCAGTGCTCGAGTGTACGACCGTCGAGTGGGCCGGATGCAGTGGCAACCTGAGGGTGCCGTTGCAAGTGTCAAGTGTAAGACTTTGTCGAGTTTTAATTCAGCGTGGACTTTTCTTGCACTTTCTTGGCGCCCCACTCCCCCTGCCCCTACCCTCTCCCACTCCCTGTTCTCAGACGTGAGAGGTGCGACGAGAGTGAGAGGGGCGACGAAAGTGAGAGGAGCGACGAGAGTGAGAGGGAGGGGGAGGACGTCTTCCTCACGGCAGCCCAGCCGAGCGTCTGTGTGGGATTTTCTTTTTGCGCAAGTAGATTTTGGCGCCAAATTGGCGCTTACGGCTGTTTCCCCGGGAAAGCTAAGACGTACTGCCCTTTTCAACCGCATCACGCACCCTACCTCCGGACGGCACAATTTGGCGCCAAATTTGGCTGGGGCCGTTCCGGAGGCTAGCAGAGAAATCGGACGTTTTCCCGCGGGGAGAAACCCGCGGGCCTTTTACTCACACGAAAATGTTTTTCGGCACTCTCACCTTCCCTAGAGGCAGGGAGGTGCAGAGCAAAGGGGAGCGGGGCGAAAGGTGAGAGGGGCGACGAAGGTGAGAGGGGCGACGAAAGTGAGAGGGGCGACGAGAGTGAGAGGGGCGACGAGAGTGAGAGGGAGGGGAAGGACGTCTTCCTCACGGCGGCCCAGCCGAGCGTCTGTGTGGGATTTTCTTTTTGCGCAAGTAGATTTTGGCGCCAAATTGGCGCATACGGCTGTTTCCCCGGGAAAGCTAAGACGTACTGCCCGGCTGGACCGTATCACGCACCCTACCTCCGGACGGCACAATTTGGCGCCAAGTTTAGCAGGGGCCGTTCCGGAGGCTCAAGGAGCAGGGGAGGGGGCGGGGAAGGTCGCAGAAGCTGCAAGAGAAATAAATACATGCAACGCCTCCACTAAACCCCTCCCTCTGTTCATATTTTTCTTACCCTGCGCACAGTGGCCGAGCTATGGCACGGACAGGACGCCGTCGGGGCCGGCCGGGACTCTTGTCCTCCTAGCACATTGACCACCGCCCATCCATTCGCGCAGGGTCGTGCTGGAGTACGGTCCTCCGCTCCTAGTTTTCAGTGCACAAGTGTAGGATGCTGTGGCAGCCTGAGAGTGCCGTTGCAAGTGTCAAGTGCAATGCCTTGTCGAGCTTTAATTCAGCGTAAATTACGTTTTCTTGGCGCGGCCCCCTCCCCTGCCCTTTCCCTCTCCCGCTCCCGTTCTCAGTGCCAATAATAAAACTTTGTCAGGGATTTCTGTTTTTGCGTGATTCTTTTTTGTACACCGGCAAAGCGCGCCCCTGCCTCTTCCCTCTGCAAGATCTGCGGAAATATCTGCGGGAATATGAAAAGTGGAAAAAAATTCGGAACGCGTTTGCACGCGCTCTGAGGAGGGACGACAGACCAAAAGAAATTTATCATCTTTTCATATTTCCGCGGATCTTGCGCACCGCCCATCCATCCATTCGCCGCAGGGTCGTGCTGGAGCACGGTGCCCCGAGAGTAAGACCGTCGAGCTTTAATTCAGCGTATTCTTTTTTGCACTCTCGTGGCGCGCGAGTAGAGCACAGACGGTGCCGGCCAGGATTCTAACACAGGCTACCACAGCGACATGACCTGGGCCGGATACTGTGGCAGCCTGAGGGTGCCGTTGCAAGTGTCAAGTGTAAGACTTTGTCGAGTTTTAATTCAGCGTGGACTTTTCTTGCACTTTCTTGGCGCCCTACTCCCCCTGCCCCTTCCCTGCCCTTCTTTCTCTCTCTCTCTTGGTTCTCAGTGCCAAGCCTGAGATTTTCTCAGGGATTTTTTTTGCGTGATTTTTCTTGTATGCAGGCGAAGCGCGCCCCTACCCTCTCCCTCTCCCTATTCTCAGATGGGGGACCAAGACAATTCGTGCTCTCTCCCCCCCCCCCCCCCTGCCTCTTCCTCTCTCCCCTCTACTCCCTCCCTCCCTGAGCCCGGGGTGCTCAAAGAGTAGGGGGCAAAACTGACAAAAAACTAAGATGCCACTGACCCCGTGCCGGGGCGCCCCCCCCCCCCCCCTCTATATCCAGAAATCCTTTCTGCCACCCTCCCCTGAGCCCAGGGGGGCTCAAGGAGCAGGGGAGGGGAAAGGGGAAGGGTGAATAGCCCAGAAGCTATAAACAAAATAAATACATGCAACGCCTCCACTAATCCCCCCCGGCCCCTTCCTCTCTCTGTTTTCAGTGCCAAGATTACAGCTTTGTCATGGATTTTTTTTATTTCTTACACCGGCAAAGCGCGCCCCTGCCCTCCCTTCTCCCGCTCCCGCCCCCTTCTTCCCCCCCTTCTTCTTCCTCCCTCCCCACCCCTTTCTTCCCCCCGTGTTCCCTTTGCTGTTGGGCAAAAAAAACATCTTTCTTTTTCATATTCCCGCGGATCTTGCGCACGGTGGCCGAGCTATGGCACGGGCAGGACGCCGTCAGGGCCGGCCGGGGCCCTTGTCTTCCTAGCACATTGACCACCGCCCATCCATCCGCCGCAGGGTCGTGATGGAGCACGGTGCCCCTGAGTGTAAGACCGTCAAGCTTTAATTCAGCGTATTCTTTTTCGCACTCTCTTGGCGCACGAGCAGAGCACAGACGGTGCCGGCTAGGGTTCTAACATAGGCTACCGCAGAAACATGACGTGGGCCGGATGCTGCGGCAGCCTGAGGGTACTGTTACAAGTGTCAAGTGTAATGCCTTGTCGAGCTTGCAATAAAAAATTTCTCTTCGTCTCCTAATTCTCAGTGTCAAGTGTAAGGCTTTGTCGAGTTTTAATTCAGCGTGGACTTTTCTTGCACTCGAGTAGGCGCCCCACTCCCCCTGTCCCTTTTTTTTCCCTCTCTCTCTCTCTCTTAGTTCTCAGTGCCAAGATTAAAACTTTGTCAGGGGTTTTTTTGCGCTGATTTTTGTACACCGACAAAGCGCGCCCCCCCCCCCCCCCCCGCTCCCGCTCCCGATTCTCAGACAGTGGACTAAGACAATTCGTGCTTATTCCTCCCTGCCTCTTCCCTCTGCAAGATCTGCGGAAATATCTGCGGGAATATAAAAAGCGGAAAAGAAAGTTTTCTTTTGGAACGCGTTTGCATGCGCTCTAAGGAGGGACGAGGGGAGGAGGGAGGGTAGCAGGGGACAAGTGGAACAAAGGGACGAGGGGGGGGGGGAAGCACACCCCTTCCTCTTTCTCCCTCCCCTTCCCCCTTATCATCCCGTCTGTCCCCTTTGTTTTCGGGCAAAAGAATTGTTTTTCCTCTTTTCATATTCCCGCGGATCTTGCGCACGATGATGGCCGAGCCATGGCACGGACAGGACGCCGTTGGGGCCGGCCGGGGCTTTTGTCCTCCCGGCACATGGACCATTGCCCATCCATCCGCCGCAGGGTCGTGCCGGAGCACGGTGCTCTGCTTCTAGTTTTCTAACATAGGCTATCTCAGCAACATGACGTGGGCCGGATGCCGCGGCAGCCTGAGGGTGCCGTTGCAAGTGTCAAGTGTAATGCCTTGTCGAGTTTTAATTCAGCGTGATTTTTCTTGCACTTTCTTGGCGCCCCCTGCCTCTTCCTCTTTCCACTGAGCCCAGGGGGCTCAAGGAGCAGGAGAGGGGAAGGGGTAAGGGTGAACGGCGCAGAAGCTACAAACAAAATAAATACATGGAACGCCTCCACTAATCCCCCCCGGCCCTTTCCTCTCTTAGTTTTCATTGCCAATATTACAACTTTGTCATGGATTTTTTTTTGCGCTGATTTTTGTACACCGGCAAAGCGCGCCCCTGCCCTCCCTCTCCCGCCCCCCGGTTCTCAGACAGTGAGGGGGGGGGGGGGGAGCACACCCCGCCCCCCTTCTTCCCCCCCTTCCTCTTCCTCCCTCCCCCCCTTTCTCCCCCCCCGTCTGTTCCCTGTGTTGTCGGGCAAAATTTTTTTTCCTTCTTTTCATATTTTCTGACCTTGCGCACGGTGGCCGAGCCATGGCACGGACAGGACGCCGTCGGGGCCGGCCGGGGCTTTTGTCCTCCTAGCACATTGACCACCGCCCATTCATCCGCAGCAGGGTCGTGCTGGAGCACGGTGCGCAAGATCTGCGGAAATATGAAAAGTGGAAAAGAAAATATTTGTTGGAACGCGTTTGCACGCGCTCTGAGGAGGGACGAGGGGAGCGGGGGGATAGCAGGGGACAAGGGGTAACAGAGGGGCGAGAGGGGGACGGGGAGGGGGAAGCACACCCCGCCCCTCCCTGTACACGTTCTCAGTGCCAAGATTGAAATTTTGTCAGTAATTTTATTAATTTTTTCCTGTACAACGGCGAAGCGCGCCCCTACCTTCCCCTTTCCCTCTCCCGCTCCCGATTCTCATACGAGGGACTAGACAATTCGTGCTCTCCCCCCCCCCCCCTCCCCTGCCTCTTCTTCTCTCCCCTTTACTCCCTCCCTTCCCCCTGAGCCCGGTGGGTTTAAGGAGCAGGAGGGAGGGGAGGGGGAAGGGCGCAGAAGCTGCAAAAGAAATAAATGACGGAGACTTATGGAGTAGGGGCCGCCCCGGGTCCGGTCGTAGGGAAACTTTTTTTGCATGCAAAGTTTCAAATATTAAAATAATGACGTAGAACACTGTTTAAAGCTGTAATATTGTATTTTAATGCAAAAAAACAATGTTTGAACTATTATTAAGGTGCGTAGATGAGCATGCAGACCATAACAGATAGCGGCCTGCACCGGTACTTGCAAAGTGCACGTGCTACATGTTACCTGCTATCAGCGCGTAAGTACAAACGATACAAACACGATTTCGATGCAGATTTAATTGAATTCAGCTTTTGTTGCCACTAATTATTTTTTTCTGGTCCTGGTGGCACCCGCCAGCCACTCGCCAGTACAAGTACGCTAAGCTAGTGACAACATGCAATAATTCAAAGTCCTGCAGTGCCAGTGCAAAGACACAGTGTCAGCATCTCAAGCAGCTACATTTCTAAGGACTTTCAACATGATTGGCCTCATTCAGCTGCTAAAAATAAAAAAAACCACGCCCACTCACTCATCCTCCTCCAGATCTGATTCATCATCAGATGAAGCCAAGCCACCGCAGTTAATGCATCCTGCGAATTCCTGATCACCTGGACCTAATGGATTTGGATAATTACAATACGCGCACATCCAGCGCGTTGCGGGCTCTTCGGACTCGCTCCCTTCATCATCTTCTGCGTCGCTTTCAGCATATGAGTCTACCTTCGCCGCCTTGGAGCGAGGCTGTCTGGTAGAAGCTGCTGCGGCCGCGCCCGAGGAATTAGAAGCAGTAGGTTTAATTGTAGCAGCCTGCTTGCTTGCTCTCTTCTCCACCCCTTTCTTTCCACTGCTGACGGGCACTTCGCTGTCGGCTGCTGCGCCCTCGGGTGACACACTGTTGGGCTGCTGTGCCATGTGCGCCTGAGCCTTGTTAGTTTCTAGGAGGGCGCTGGTTTTGGGAAATCTCTGTCGCCCTTGCGCAGAGAGCAACATGGCCTGCAGCTCTTCATCACTAGGAAACTCAGCCTCCACTACTGCAGCTGACCGTTTACATGCCTGGTACTCCCTACTCTTCTTGAGCCTCTTGGCATGCTGTTCGGAAACGGTTCTCTCGTCGATACGCTTTCTTGAGTGTCCACCCTGTCTTTGAAACGATCGCGATCCCGCAGACTGACTAGACTGACACCCTGAGTCTGAACATGAATCAGCTGACGTGCTACAGCCATGCATGAATAGAGTGCTGTCGGTTGCTGTTGACGAACATGATGAATGCTCGGATTCATCATCAACTAGCGTAGTAGTGTCTAGTAGATCACCAGGTGAGTGCTGCACTTCATGCCCACTGTAGCCAGTTAGCCTGCCACAAACAGGAAATACTGCAGGCCTGATATGTTGGATTCATGTTTTCTATCATAAAAAATCATGTTTGACAGTGTGAGGGCATGAGAAACAAGTGTTGAGCTGATATCCAACTCCATTCTAGCAGTGGTATATTATATAATAATATTTCGCATACTTGGAAGCTTTGGCCCTTGCAAGCCTTATTGCTGCCGCGCTAGGCACTGCCAGCGGCTTCACAGGGGTTGGGGAAGACATGCCAGCATGCCTGTGGTCGTGGAGCAACGTGTTTTCATTTTAAAAAAGAAAAACATGAGACCTTTTCAAAGTGCAGCACTTTTACTTTTTCCCGATAGAACTAGGTCCAAAAAACTTGACAGACGCCCTAGATGTCATAAATCAAACGTCATATAGCATCATATCATATCAACCATACCGAGGGCGTCTGTCAAACAGCACAGAAGACAAGTAGTGGCCTTGAAGACGACGAGAGTGCACCCCTGTACGTTGGAAAAAAGGGAATCCACACTGGAAAAGTGGCATTTCAGCCACTTTTTCCACCTCCGACCGGTGTGTCTTTTGTTCAAGTCGAATTTCCCTCCAACACTCACTTAGTGAATTGAGAAATGAGTTCTGGAAAGCCCAAAGGTGACGATTCAGTAGACAAGCATGTTGTCTCGAGCATGCAAAATTTTCGGCTGGAGAGGGACGATCAGGGGCAACGCATTTTTTTGAAAACCAACGGCGAACCGAATTGGAAAAACTTGCAGGATTGCATTATCCCCCCAGAAGTTACTGCAAAGTATTGGAATTTTCCTTCCCCCAAGGCAGAGGCCAAGGCATGGCACAGTGTACCAGATAACGTCGTACACACGTACGTTCCTTCTGGGAAAACATTTGTTCTGGCCTCCAAGAACGAGATCTTTCAAGATCTGCCGTCTGCAAGAGGGCGCAGAGTACGAAGGGGCAAAGCACCTGCAGCAAACACTGCGCTACCTGCAGAAGAGCCTGAAGCTGCAAGCCCTTCTTCTAAGTCGCCTCCAAAAAAGAAGCAACGCAAACCGGTTGGCAAATCAATGATACATACATATGCCATGCACATACATGACATTGTCTGCAGGCGGCACAGAAAAAGAGAAAACAAACCAAGCGCGCCTTGGCAAACGAGATGGCAGATCAAGCTGCTAACAATAACAGCAAACAAGCCGAGGGGTAGTAATTGAATTTCTTTTTTTTGCTTTCTTCTTCTTCATCTTCTCCTCCTCCTCACTGCAGCTGCTAGTTTTACTACAACTATATACATTCTTCTTTTTTTCTTCTTCTTCCTCCTTCTCCTTCTTCTTCTTCTTCTTCTTCTTCTTCTTCTTCTTCTTTCTTCTTCTTCATCTTCTTCTCCTCCTCCTCCTCCCTCTACTACTACTAATACTACTACTACTACTACTACTGCTACTGCTGCTACTACTACTACCACCACTACTACTACTACTACTACTACTTACTGGCGTAGCTGTGATAGAAAGCTGTAATAATGCTTGCACTGCTGCAGGCCTGGTCGCTGGTTGGAGAAGAAGCAAGCGACTGAAGATACCTTCACGATGGGTCGACGTGCAGTTATGCTTGCGCGCCAGGTGGAGGAAATCACGGCGGAGGGTGTGTTTGAACCATCTGTTGAGTTTGTTTTCTGCGAGGAGGGAGACATAGATCCGATCGCGACCACCAAGGACTGGAATGTCCATCCTGGCAACGTTTCTGACGAGTATGTGAAGAAGTTTATCTCTGCTGCGTTTGAGCCCCATCTGTTTGCTGGTAACAATGCTTGGCCTTCGGATGTTCCACTTCCGAAGGCTGTCTGGCTGCGGCAAGAGAAGTGCAGCCCTTCGCGCAAGACTAGTGCAGCGGACAGCGCATCCCCTGCCATCTCCCCCGGGTAAGTTCATTTCTTCAATCAAATATTAATGCATAATTTTTTTATGCAGTTCCGCGAGGCCCAAGCGGAGCGCCACGCTTCCAAAGTGGAAGTGGGGGCTGTCAGACATGCGAACCATCGCTGGCGACGAATGCAAGGAGTTGGGTGCGGATTGCGGGAAGGTTTATGCAATGCCCATCAATGGGGGCAAGCTTGGAGATTTCATTGGTTCCAGTGGCCTCCGCTTGAACGGGTTTGACGGGGATCACAATCCACGGTTGGAATTTTTCGGCGAAGAGTTCGACGAGGTCACGGATCCCGAACAGTTCAAAATCATTGCAGCGAACCCCGGCACCCACACGTTGAGGCTCAAGCGCAAGATATGGAAGCTGAACATGAACAAGCGCGAGCAAATTTTAGCAGGAAACATTCCTGCTTCTCAAGGAGGCGGCTTGATTGATCATGCTGCAGAATTTTCAGGAGAGAATGTGGTCTTCACCATGCCGACGAAAAAAGAGGGGGGGAAGTTTCCCATTCCGGTACTGGTTGCAGATTTTTACATCGGCATGTTCCCATTGACCGATTACGGGCCGGGATTTTGGAAGAACCATCCTGCGGGAAAGCAACCGGTGTCAATCCCCGTCAGTGTGGATGCGGTACGTTTCTGTTGAGTGTAGTAGTAATATGTGTGAGCACTTTTCTTTTTGACTGCAGGATGGGAAACTGAAATGGTTGGATGTGGGTCCTCCAGCACATCCCAAGCCAAGCCCAGCGAATCCGAAGCCAACCACAGCGACTCCGAAACCAACCAAGCCTAGCAAGAAGGGTGGCGGAGGCAACTCGCACCACAAGCCTGGCTGCAAGTGTCCTCCCTGTGCCTTCATGCGTGCCATGGAAGCCAACGTGATGGAAGTAAAGTCGCCGCCTGTCCCGACGCCTGCGTCGACGCACAAGCCGACGCCTGCAGCAAAGAAGCCAGAAAAGAAGCAACCGCAGCAGAAAAAGTCTAAGCCAGAGACGGAGTCGGAGGAGGAGGAGGAGGAGGAGGAGGAGGAGGAGCCGAAGCCTGCGAAGGGTCGCAAGGGCCGCAAGCAGCGCAAGGGCCACAAGCAGCGCAAGGGCCACAAGCAGCGCAAGGGCAGCCAGCAGCCGCAGCGAGTGCAGCGTCATGGGCAAGGATGTAAGTGCGCCGAATGCTTTGCGCATGGTGAGGGCTGTGAATGCCCTGATTGCGAGGTAAATGAAGTCGAGCCCAAGCATGGTGAAGGATGTAAGTGTTTCAAATGCGCTCCGAAGCGCGCTCCCTTTCGTTATCAGCATGCACCCACGTGCAGGTGCCTTGTCTGCCTCCAGCACGGTGACGGGTGTGCGTGCCCGCGGTGCAGAGGGGCATTTCCTGCCATGCCTCATCCTGCTAACTGCAGGTGCTATGTGTGCTACCAGCCCCACGGTGCTGGAAATAATGCTCTTTCAGCTTTTCTAGCAACGCAATCGCAGCAAACCACCAATTTTATCAGCTTCCTTGCTAATGGGCGGGTGTAAAATTCTATAGCATGATTAACTTAGGTTGCTGCAGACAAAGCCTTTCTATTACCTGCCAAGTGGCAGAAGTTCCAGATTTATCTGGAAAACTTTGTTTTTCTCATTTAAAGTTTCTTTTTGTGCGTTTTAATGCAGTTTTGCATATAATTATGCATAGTAATTCATACTACAATTACATCAACTTACGCATTTAGTTATACAGGTGCGGACTGCGGGTTGCTGAGATGCAATTCCAGTAGATGCTCTCTGTGGTCATCTACTGGAATTGAACCTCACTTTTTCACTTTTTGTGCGTTTTAATGCAGTATTTGCATATAATTATGCATAGTAATTCATATTACATCAACTTACCCATTTAGTTATACAGGTCCGGACTGCGGGTTGACTTAATATTTTTGCATGTGAGCACGATGAGATTGCAAGCTCTAACTAGCATTCAAAGTAGTAATATTAAGAAAAAAGCAATTATATTACTTAATAATCAATTAATATTAACATTTAAGATCATCCGGCACAACTGCACATAGTGCAGCAGTCTCTACAACCTACGACCAACCGGCCCCTACTCCATAAGTCTCCGTCATACATGCACCCCCCCCCCCCCCCATGCCGGGCGCCCTCCCCTTTCCCTCTTACCGACGGGGGGAGGAGGGGTTGGAAAGACAGTTTGATCCTCCCCAACCCCATTCCTCTCTTAGTTTTCAGTGCCGAAGATTAAAACTTTGTCAAGGATTTCTTTTTTCGCGTGATCTTTTTACACCGGCGAGGCGCGCCCCCCCCCCCCCCTCTTTTCATATTTTTCTGATCTTGCGCACGGTGGCTGAGCTATGGCACGGACAGGACGCCGTCGGGGTAAGTGAGGGGCTCTTGTCCTCCTAGCACATTGACCACCGCCCATCCATTCGCCGCAGGGTCGTGCTGGAAGCACGGTGCTCCGCTCTTAGTTTTCAGTGCCCAAGTGTACGACCGTCGAGTTTAATTCAGCGTGGACTTTTCTTGCACTTTCCTGGCGCCTTACTCCCCCTGTCCCTTACCTTTTCTTCTCCCTCTCTTGGTTCTCAGTGCCAAGCCTGAGATTTTGTCAGGGATTTTTTTTTTGCGTGATTTTTCTTGTACACCGGCGAAGCGCGCCCCTACCCTCTCCCTCTCCCTATTCTCAGATGGGGGACCAAGACAATTCGTGCTCTCCCCCCCTCCCTGCCTCTTCCTCTCTCCCCTCTACTCCCTCCCTCCCTGAGCCCGGGGGGCTCGAAGAGGGCAAAACTGACAAAAAAACTAAGATGGCACTGACCCCGTGCCGGGGCGCCCCCCCCCCTCTGTATCCAGAAATCCTTTCTGCCACCCTCCCCCGAGCCCAGGGGGCTCAGGGAGCAGGGGAGGGGAAGGGTGAATGGCGCAGAAGCTACAAACAAAATAAATACATGCAACGCCTCCACTAATCCCCCCCGGCCCTTCCTCTCTCTGTTTTCAGTGCCAAGATTACAGCTTTGTCGGATTTTTTTTTATTTCTTTTACACCGGCAAAGCGCGCCCCTGCCCTCCCTCTCCCGCTCCCGCCCCCCGGTTCTCAGAGGGGGGACGGGGGGGGGGGGGAGCACATCCCGCCCCCTTCTTCCCGTCCTTCTTCTTCCTCCCTCCCCCCCTTTCTTCCCCCTGTGTTCCCTTTGCTGTTGGGCAAAAAAAAATTTCTTTCTTCTTTTCATATTCCCGCGGATCTTGCGCACGGTGGCCGAGCTATGGCACAGGGGTAGGACGCCGTCGGGGCCGGCCGGGGCCCTTGTCCTCCTAGCACATTGACCACCGCCCATCCATCCGCCGCAGGGTCGTGCTGGAGCACGGTGATTTGCTCCTAGTGCCCCAAGTGTAGGACCATCAAGCTTTGATTCAACGTATTCTTTTTCGCACTCTCTTGGCGCGCGAGTAGAGCACAGACGGTGCCGGCCAGGGTTCTAACATAGGCTACCGCAGCGACATGACGTAGGCCGGATGCTGCGGCAGCCTGGGGGGTGCCGTTGCAAATGTCAAGTGCAATGTCTTGTCGAGCTTTAATTCAGCGTCAATTCTCTCCATCTCCTAATTCTCAGTGCCAAGATTAAAACTTTGTCAGGGATTTTTTTAATTTTTTGTACACCGGCAAAGCGCCTCCCTACCCTCCCCCTTCCGCTCTCGCTCCCGATTCTTAGACAGTGAGAAGGGACCCCCGTCTGTTCCCTTTGTTGTCGGGCAAAAAAAAAGTTTTTTTTCTCTTTTCATATTCCCGCGGATCTTGCGCACGGTGGCCGAGCCATGCATGGCACGGACAGGACGCCGTCTGGGTAGTGAGGCTTTTGTCCTCCTAGCACATTGACCACCGCCCATCCATGCGCCGCAGGGTCGTGCCGGAGCACGGCGAGCAAGATCCGCGGAAATATCTGCAGGAATATGAAAAGTGGAAAAAAAAATTCGGAACGCGTTTACACGCGCAAACAAGGGACAAGGGGAGGGGGGGGGTGATAGCAGGGGACAAGGGGAACAGAGGGACGAGGGGGAGTGGGGGGGAATGCACATCCCGCCCCTTTCTTCCCCCCTTCCTCCCTCCTCCCCCCTCTTTCCCCCTGTCTGTTTTCTTTGTTTTCGGGCAAAAAGATGTTTTTCCTCTTTTCATATTCCCGCGGATCTTGCACACGGTGGCCAAGCCATGGCACTGATAGGACGCCGTCGAGCTTTAATTCAGCGTAAATTACAATTTTTGGCGCGGCAACCTCCCCCTTTTCACTCCCGCTCCCGTCCCCCAACGAGGCCCCCTTCCACACTAGCCAGCCGAAACAGACTGCACAAATGTTCATTCGCTTCGTTCAGCAAGGCGCCGGCGGCCTGTACGAGAAAAAAATTAATAAAAATCCCTGACGAAATTTTAATCTTGGCACTTCAAACTAGTAGAGGAAGAGGCGGGGGAGGCTGACACTTGTTGCTCGTTGGGCGGGCATTCGATTGCAAGATGTACATAAATCGTTTGGCCTGTGTGCTTTCTGTCCGTCATTTTCTTGGTTATTTAATCTTCCCCCCTCTGTTGCATTTGTTCAGGCATGAAGATGGTCGAATTTTGGGAGTGATATGGCTAACAAAGGCAGTTTCTATAAAGTACTGCCTTTTCCGGCCATACCACCCCCATTACAGAACAGCAAAATTTAGCGCCAAATTCGGCTGGGGCCGCTCCGGTCTCTTTCCGCGGGGTTTTAGCGGTCGTTTTCCCGTGCAAGAAAAACCGCGCGCCAAAATTTTTTTTGTTGCGCAAATGACAAGTTTTTCATAGTACCCCCCCCCCCCCTTCGGGGGGAAGAGGGAGCGGGAAGAGAAGGGGGAGGGGGAGAGAAAGGAAGGAAGAGAGGGGAAGGAAAGAAGGGGAAGGGAGGGAGGAAGGGGCGTTCCCTGTCCTTCCCCCCCTTTTCTCCCCTTCTCTTCCCCTTTAAACAAACGAAAGGGGGAGGAGACGAGGGAGGGGAGGAGAGAGGGAGGGGACTGCTTCTCTTCCTCCCCCTCCCCCCTTCTCCCCCCCCCCGCAATTCCTTTGCGAACACTCTGTTTTTTCTCTTTCCCGTTTCTCGGATGAAATTTGTCGCCAAATTTTTTTGTGCGTGTTTCCCCGGAGAACCTGCCGGCTCTCTTTTTTTTTCGAGTTACGCTAAGAATGTACCAAAAAGAAATCATTAAAAAGATCCCTGACAAAGCTTTAATCTTGGCATTGCAAACTAAGAGTGGGAACAAGCAGGCACTACTATTCTCATATTGAAAGAAAGGGAGAAGCGCGCTGGGACCCACAACTTAGGCGAGGGCTTGACCGCCGGCTGAGCAGCCAAATAAGGTTCAACCCCCTGCCTGCCGACGACGACGAGATCAGGCATGTAAAGAGTCTGGCCCTAACGGGAGACGACGCGTGCACTGAAAACGAATACACGATCCTCAAATATAGAATTTAAAAGACCGGTGGCCAGAAAATCCTGGGTTCATTGTGTTTAATAAACTTTCTGCCCGAGGGCGCTTTTGAGGGAGCAACAAGTTTTAGGCCGCGTGCTAATTGTGCAAATATGGGGTCACGTGCAGGAATGGCTGCAACAACGAAAGCAACCAGGCGCACACCTCGTCCTCCAGCGCCTCCAGATCGCACGCCAGCTCCAACACTGCCTGTTGCAGTGCGAGGCACGGCCTGCCTGAGCGTGGGGCCGTGGACACACCCGCCGGAGAACTAGGAAAGTGCGAAATACGCTGCATTAAAGCTCGACGGTCTTACACTTACACACTGAGCCCCCCTGGGCGCAGAGGAGGGCAATGCAGCATCCAACTTCTCGTGGGTGCTACCACTACCTAGCGCGGAATGGGACGTGATGGCGCCTTTAGACAGTTTCGATAGTTTCTTGTCTATTTTCAGCAAAAATGACACTGCCTGTTTCACGAGGTTTTGGGCGTTATCTGTTATCGGGGGCAGCGTCGGTATGTCCTTACATAAGATCCTGCGACACAGCTTGGGGATTGGGTTTTGTATTTGCACCACAAAGAACAAGAACATAGCGGCTGCCACTACACGGGCGTCTGGCTCTTCTGAACCAAGCATGTATGCAGCGGTAGCCAGCTCTATCCCTTCTGGTAACGGGCGCGCCATCTTGGAATCTAACACTTGGTAGTTATCAATGACAAACATAGGAGTGTGCATACTAATTTTGAACCATACCTTGGCGAGCCTTGCGCCAGGCCACACCAGGCATTGCTCATTATCTGACTCCTTCTGCACAAAGTTATAAAGCGTTTGCCATAGTCTGCCGTAGAATGACTCAGTGTATTCGTTAGATTCCTTATACTCTTTCGCCAAGAAAGTGCGAAAAAGAATACGCTGAATTAAAGCTCGACGGTCTTACACTTGGCACTGAGAACTAAAAGAGAGAGAGAGGGGGGGGGGGAAGAGGCAGGGAGGGGGGGAACACGGTCTGTGATTGCCCCCATCTGAGAATCGGGAGCGGGAGTGAAAAGGGGCGGGAGGAGGGGGCGCTAAGAATGTGCGAATCTTTTTATTAAAGCTCGGCAAAGTCTTGCACTTAGCACCGAAAACTAGGAAAAGTGAAAGGGAAGGGGATGGGGGCGCAGAAATTTATTTTTTTTGTAACTTCTGCGCCATTCCCCTCCTCCTTCCCCTACTCCTTGAGCCCCCTGGGCTCCGAGGAGAAGAGAGGGTGGCAGAAAGGATCTTTGGATACAGGGGGGGGGGAGGGGAGGCACAAGACAAATTTAAAGGAGAGAGGGGGCGGGAGGCGCCGGGGAGAAGGGCGCGCCCCCGTCTAAGAACAGGGAGCGGGAGAGGAAAGGGGCAGGTGGGGGGGAGATGGCGCGACCCCGTCTCTGTACACCGTCTGAGAACTTGGACAGGGAGGGGCGCGCTAGGAATGTAAAAAAATAATAGAAAAATCCCGGACACAGTTTTAATCTTGGCACTGAGAACTAAGGCAGGGAAAAGGAAACACGATCTGTCATCGCCTCCCATATGAGAATTGGGAGCGGGAGTGGGAAGGTGTCAAGGGGGAGGCGCCAAGAATGTGCAATTTTTTTTAGTACAGCTCGACAAAGTCTTACAATTGGCACTGAGAACTAGGAGAGGGAGGGGGAAGGGAGAGGGGCGCGCCAAGAATGTGTAATTCTTTTTTATTAAAGCTCGACAAAATTCTTACACTTTGACACTGAGAACTGGGAGAGGGAGAAAGAAGATGCAAGGGAGGGGAAAAGCACGATCTATCTTTGACCCCCCCCCCCCCTTCCATCTGGGAACGGGGAGCGGGAGAGGGAAGGGGGAGGGCAGGGGCGCGTTAAGAAAATGTACAAAATTAATTATAAAAAAATCCATGACGAAGTTTTAATCTTGGCACTGAGAACTAAGACAGGGAGAGGAAGGAGTAGGGGGCGGGGGGGGGGGGGCGCCCAAAAAGTGTGAAATACGCTGAATTAAAGCTCGATAAAGTCTTACACTGGGCATTGAGAACTAAGAGAGGAAGAGGCAAGGGGCCGGGGAACGCAATTACGCACTTATGCCAGAGATCTTCAACCAGCGATTTTCTTCGTGGTGGATGCCCGCTAAGGCCCAGTACATTGGTACTAGTTCGCTTGTATACTTCTTTTTCTTTATCTTTGCACAAATGTGCATGTTTGTAGCCATACAGCAGCACGATCGGCTATCATTTTTGGCAAGTACATCAAAAAGAAATATACAAGAGAAATAACATTGCACGATCTTGAAGAAATGTAGAGGTTCTTTCGGCAGAGTATAGTTTACTCAAGCGTCCAATTTTCTTTTGGTTGGTGCGAAAAAGGGGGAAGAACAGAGACGCAAAAGAAAGTACCAAAAAAAATTTATTAAACTTTGACAAAGTCTTGAACTTACGCGGCTCATGAACGAGCAGGCAAGGGTGTTTTGTGAGAAGCCGGCAAGGTCGTTAACCCTGAGCGCAAAGCAAGTACGAGACCAATACCTAAACTCCACGCTCGTGGAGGACGAGGAGGATGCCGACTCAACTAAGCACCCCAATGCCGGACGCCCCCCCCCCCCCTCCTCTTCTCCCTTGTCGAGACTCCGGCTGACGAGTACATTTATTTTTGGTACTTTCTTGATGGCGCTTTTAGCGAAGGCGGCTTGGCGGTCTGTGCATGTGATATGGTCGAAAAAGGCAGCGCTTCCATGCTTCTCTGGCAGTACTGCCTTTTTCGGCCATATCATTCCAAGCGCACACATACGCAAATTTAGCGACAAATTTTATGTCAAATTTTATGTAAAAAAAAGAAGAGAGAAAAAGAAAAATCCTGTTTGAAGAAAAAGGGGAGAGGGAGGGAGGGGGGATGGGGGGGGGAAAGGGAAGAGCGAGGGGGGAGGGAGGGAAGAGAGAGGGACGAGGGAGGGAAGAAGAAAGAGGGAGGAAAGAGGGAGGGAAAGGGAAAGCGGAATATTCTTACCCCTCCCCTTCTATTTCTTTTTCAGGTACTTAAAAGGATTCCCTAGTCATTTTTTAAAGCCTCAAGAGAAAGACCCAAAGAATGTCTACTCAGCCCCCGAGCCAAGCCATCACCAGCGCCTCGGCAGTTTTTTGTCGGAGGCAAACATGGTTGCCCAAGTCGACAGCGATAACTTTGAGCACGTGTTTGACGAAAACAAATTGCTTATGCAATTAAGCCCCGAAGACTTTGCAAAAGTCAGGCGCTCAACCAACGGGTTTTTCTGCATTTCTGATGCTATTGGAAGCTTTACCGAATGTTCTGAAGATTCTGCCAGAAAAAAGTGGGCCCAGGTGGCACTAAAATTTGGGGAACAAACACCCCTGAATTTAAAGAAAGCGATCCCGGGTGCCACCCGGTGGTTGACCTACCATTTCCCGTGAAGTTTTTTTCCTTTCCGTACAAAAGCTCGCGGGCCGACCGGGGTAAGGTGGCACCCGCGACCGAAGTAAGCGCAAGAGAAAAGCGAAGTGTGGCTTGTACGAACTTTCGCGGATTGCTGACTATTCTAAGTCATTTTGACCATCCGCGTTGCAAGAAGCTGCGAGCGGAAATGGCCAATATAGCTACCAGGGCATCCGCAGGCGACGAGGCTCTTGAACGGGCGCTGCCAGTACGCCGGCAAGAGTTAAGCCCCGAATTGCGCGATTCAATGCGAGCGGGATTGAGGGGCTTTTGCGACCCTGCAATGGAAGAATGTTTGGCTCTCAAGACTACAGTGATCACGCAGCTGGAAAAACTACTGGAGGCCAAAGAGGCAATCATCACTCAACAGAATGCTCGACTGGCACTGACGGAAGTGGCGCTCCAAGCAAAGGACGTGGCGCTCCAAGCCCAAGACTTGGCGCTAAAACAGCAGCTAACCATTACTAGATTGGAACAACAAAACGCCATGAAACGCCGGAAGCTCTTGATAGGCGCGGCCCCCGTGCTTACTGCAGAGGACATTAAAGCCCCAGAGGATCGCGCGCAGCACCCGGCGGGTTCTACTTGCAAGGGAGACCCACGCTGGTCGCGGCTCATGAACGAGCAGGCAAGGGTGTTTTGTGAGAAGCTGGCAAGGTCGTTAACCCTGAACGCAAAGCAAGTACGAGACCAATACCTAAACTCCACGCTCGTGGGGGACGAGGAGGATGCCGACTCGGCCGCTGCAGAGGCCGCGGCTGCGGCAAGGGTTGCGCGTGCAAACGAGGAGGCACTTGCGGCGCTCAGGCAGGCAGTTGCGCAAATATTACAACCAGCTGATCCGGATGTCCTAGACAGATTCAGCAACGTGAATGGAACACATATCTACAGCGAAGTGGTCAGAGTCGTCTGCGCACGGCTTCCCCGATGCAACCTAAATAGCACAAACCTGCCCTTAGCACATTTATTCTTGTACCTCGTTCGCAAGAATGCCTGGGGACACGGTGAAGATCCTGAAACCGAGCTGGAGCTAGAGGCCACTTTGGGCAAGGAAGTCCTGGGTGAAGATCTACACTTGTACACTCTGGAAGAACCGGAAGGTCTGGTACACATCGACACCCCAGAGTTTGAAATGCGAGTTAAAAGCCTTAGGCTCCTCAGGGACAACAATTCCGACGCAATCCGATTCTTTGAGGAGCGCGGGATTCCTAGCAAGTATTTGCTTCGCTAAGACTCTTAACACGCAATTTAAGTTTGTCGTGACAGACTGATCCTGAAGAGCGACAAGGAGGAGAGAAGCGCTTTACCACTCCTTCTTTTCATTTCCTAGCCCACTTGCGCAAGTAGGCTAGACTTTTAATGCCAAGTGTAAAGCATCGTGGAGCTCGTAATAAAAAAATTGTATCCAAGAGCGATGTCACTAATTCTGGGTCTGAAGATTTTATAGATGTCATTTCTTTAGACTATATACCATAGCCCCCACCTACTCTCCCGTCCTTAGTACTGTGTGCCAAGTGTAATACTTTGTCAAACCTCTCTGTGGATTCACTCCATCAAGATTTCAATCCAATCTGGCTCTCAGGTACAGCCTGCCGAGCCAGACCGTTGCTATAAACTCTTGCCCCCCGACCAGGTTAAATCTGTGGCTTTAGAGGGGTATGACAAAGTTTTAATCTTGGCACTGATATCTGGGAGAGGGAAAGGGAAGGTGCAGGGGAGGGGTAAGCACGATCTGTCTTTGCCCCGCATCTGAGAACGGGGAGCGGGAGGGGTAAAGGGGCAGGGAGGAGGAGGCGCGCCAAGAAAGCGCAAAAAAGAATACGCTGAATTAAAAAGCTCGACGGTCTTACACTTGGCACTGAAACGGGAGAGGGAAGGAGGTGGGGAGTACGAATTGTCTTAGTCCCCCGTCTGAGAATCGGGAGCGAGAGAAGGCAGCAAAAGACGACGTCGGAAAAAAGAACCCGCTTGGCCTTCTTTTACAAGAAAGGCGAGTACGGGCGAAGATGGACTGAGCCTGACACTACCATCTAGTGAAATTAAATTTCATACCTGTCCCTGTGCAACTAGCTGCTAGCTTCTGCGCTCTTCTCCTCCCCCTTGCCCTTCCCCTGTTCTTTGAGCCCCCCGGGCTCAGGGGGCTCAGGGAGACGGAAAAAGAAAAAAAGGGTGGGCGCCCCCCCCCCGGCCCTGTCTAGACTACAAACGCCGTCTAAGTCATCCGACGAGCGACTTCTCCAATGAGGCGGCGCACTTCCTGAGACAGAAAAAGACGTTTTTGCGGAAGGAAAAAAAGCGCGCCAAAAAACTTGTTTCGCAAAAGTTTTAATTTTAGCACTGAGAACTAAGAAAAAAAGAAGAAAAGGGGAGGAGGGGGGGCGCGCCGAGAAAGTACAAAAAGAGAATGTAATAAAAGAATTCTCGACAAGAGAGAATGACAGAGAGGGGGGGGGGCTTGGTGGAGGCGTTTTATGTATTAACTTTTTTCTTGTAGCTTCTGTGCCCTTCCCCTGCAAATCCGGGCCCAAAAAATGAGAGGGGGGGGGCGCCAGGGAGAAGAGGCGCCCCCCCCCCCCGTCTGAGAACAAGGAGAGGGAGCGAAAAAGGGACAGAGGAAGGGGCGCTCTCTCTCTCTCTCTCTCTCTCTCTCTCTCTTACGCACACGCACAAGACATACCCAAGCTACCGACGTGTTGCAGAGCGTTATGCAGCAAAAGGGGTCACTCTGGCGTTGACGGGCAGAAACAAGGCAAGACTAGGCAAGGTAAACGTTAGTGCAAATGTTGTGTTACTATCTATATACTATCTAGGTTTCCGATAAGTGCAAGGCCCGCGGTGCAGAGGTACCCACAGCGACGCCGAGGATGATACAACGGTTTTGACGATCGCGCTGCGCCCAAACAGCGAAAACCGGGTTGACGCCAGAACCAGCACAGAAATGGTTGAACACCTCCTGGCTTCTGAGCTGCTGGACGCCAGCGAAGCCTTTATAGACCTTTGCCGTCATTTCTTGGCCAGAAAGGATGAGGAAGGTGAGTAAGGATATATTTACGCAGCCAGCAGGTCTCTTTAGCTCTGCTTAATAACTCAGCACGCTTCCGCTGTGTTTTCAAACAAGGCGACGCCGACGACGGGCAGGACGGCTTTTTGGCGCGGGCTTACAGCAGCGAATGCGGCGCGACACCACCCCTAGGTTGGCTTCTGCCCCCCCCCCCCCCCCCTTGCGGCAAAGCATCCCCGACCTCAGGATGCCCCTGGAAGATCAAGCCTTGGACCGGCTGTATCTCGACAGGGTGCAACACATTGCTGCTTAATTTTGTCTTGTTGTTTTTTAAATTAAAAAAAGCTAGATTTTGTTGGTAAAGCCAGCCCCTAAAGCAACAGCTTTTCCATGGCGGCGGTTGGCGGGCTTGGCACGCGCCCGCCTGCTGCGGGCAGGCACATGTAATATAGCGTGCAATCGCCGAACAGCGCATCCTTAGGACCAGTAATCTGGAAAGCGCGCAGCACCGGCAACACCAGCCCCTTGGTAAGGCGGTGCAAGAATAGCTGTACGACTACTGTAAAAACAAGGTTGTCTGTCTCTGTCCCTGCTTTGTCCTCCACTATTAGTTTCTTTAGCTCGTCTGCACTGCACGTGGAAATAACGCCTTTCAATGGCCCTGGTTTTGTCGACTCAAGACCGGATTTATCTTTGCAGACTTTTTCTTCTTCGTTTGCTCCCTCAGTGGACACTCTCTCTTCCAGGCAGCATCCTGCGCCGACGTTTGCTGGCTGTCCGCGTTGTAACACGCTGTCTAGCTGTTCGAGCAAAGACTCAGCTTTTTCCTTTGTTTCACTGTCTGCGAAAACGTTGTCAATGCGGCAAGCGTCGCAGGCGTGAATCCCCGAAATTCTTTCCAAGGCACTTGTAACTTCTTGCTCAGTCACCCGCAGCTTCGAGGTGCTAGATTCCTGTAGAAAACTTGTCGCGGGGGTTGAGTGGAGGGCGCAACCTGTGGCTGATCCAAGACAAACTGTTGCCATTCGCTCAACCAAAACGAATTTTGGGACAGGGTTTTTGGTACCGCGGATAAGGTCGAAAAAGGCGATTCTTTGCCGGGTTTTCCGGTGGAACTGCGCTTCCTTTCTCGGCCGTAATATTCACTTCTAAAACTTGACCATATCACGCCCCGACGAGGGCCAACGTGCTGTTTTTATTTACGCGTCAGACAAAGTTTTAATCTTGGCACTGAGAACTAAGACAGGGAGCGGCCCTGATATCCATGCCCCTCCCCTGGCATGCCTGAACTTGCAATTCGCAGCCATCTACAGTTTTCCACAGCTAGCGTCAAAGGCCTCCGGGGCTGCAGCTATTTTACAGGCACACGGGCAGGTCCAGTGTTACCTGGATTTCTCCCAACTGTACTGATGCAAGGCAGCTGACACCGGTCGAACTGTACTTATGATAATTGCGCACTGCGACGAAGCGGTAGGCGTTGTAGTCCTGTGCTAGACTCAAGGTCATGGTTTGTGTTTTGCCCCAATGGTTCCAAACGCTCCAGGCAGTGTCCCGCAGGGCCGCCTCCAGCTCCGAGTACATACGAACGCCCGAAAATTCTAGCAAATGTTTGGCTCTCTCCCGTCGGCTTTTTTTTGGGGGGGGGGGGCGTGCTTTAGAAAAGTGGTAGTCTGCTACCACAAAACGGTTGGTAGGGGGAGGGGCACTTTTGTCTGCTTCGCACCCGCACCAAAATGGTTGACAGTGTGTGGGGAGGGGGAGGGAAAGGGGGGGGGGGGGGGGGGGGGGGGAAAGACGAGAGTGGAAAAAAAAGTGGGGTGAGAATTTGACAGAAGGATGTCAAAAGGCGCGAAAAGAGAGCTTGTCTCTCGGTGGCCTCTTGACAGTACGAATATTTGTCAATGGCAGCGAGTGCCAAGACTGTCAGTGCGGCCTCGCTGACGCTGACTGCGCCAGAGTATGGCGCAGACGGCTTTTTGCAGCTAAGCCTGCGCGAGGCAGGCCGCTGTCTAGAGGTTGAAGCGACGACCCGAGAAGGCGGCGCTCGTACCGCCAGCAGCGAGCCCGGCGCGCAGGCCCATTGGCAGGGCAGCATTCGAGCTGAAGGCGACGTGGACGAAGACGAGTTGCGCGCCGCGGTCGCTTCGCTGAGCTCGGGTCTCGTGTTTGACATCTGCTTTTTCTTAATAGCCCAGCAGGCAAAAACAGCAAAAAGAAAGAAAAATGCTTGACTGTTATGGCTGTGACCTAGGCAACGGCGAGGCACTGCGGCTGCGGCCTTGCAAGGAGCCAGCCAAAGGGTTCGTCCTGGTCTGGGCTGGCCTCCACGTGAGGGCGAGGCGCGGGTACATTTTATGCCAAGAAACGATGAAAAGCAGACCAAAAAAACTCGCCTGTTTTGGACAGGAGCTGGCCGAACTGCGTCTGGAGGTAGCGAGCCTGCGCGCCCTGCAGGAGCGACTGCCGGAGGTTTATGTACTAGACGCAAAAGTGTTCGAGCGCTTTGGCTGGACGAGCCAGAGCGCGGCCTTTGAGTCATGGGAAAGCTCAGGAAGTAGACGGTGGATCATTCCCCCCAAGATCGGAGCGAGTACCCCGAAGGTGTCGACAGCGACGCGGTCCTGTGCTTCCGTCCCTCTAACGGAGGGATGTGCCATCTGCGAGGTACGCTGTATGGAAGAGGCCCCGGCATGCAAACGACTGTGTCGCGCACCACGATTGCCAATAGAAGTGCAATGGAGGTGAGCAGCACTCTCCTGATTCTACCAACGGCAAGCCGCCCTAGCAAGACCTGGGTGTCCCGTCTGTGTCAAAGGCCCAGGCCTGACAATTATAACCGATACGAGATGCTCACCGGCGAAGCAAAAATATCAGGCTGGAGCACTAGCAGCCAGCTGTACAGGGACAGGTATGAAATTTTGCCAGATGGTAGTGTCAAGCTGGTCTGGGTAGTCCTGTGCTGGAGCGAAGAAGACAACCTCAAGCTTGTGAAATGTCTACAAAACAGAGAAAAGGGAATGTATGTCTGCTTCGGCAACGACGCGCTGAGCTGGGTGGCGGGCGCACATTCTCTCAAACAACAGGAAGGACAGTGAACAAAAAAAGACGTCACAGTCTTTCCCCCCCCCCCCCCCTTTTTGCTCAGACACGACCAGCCCCGTGCCGAAAGCAGAAAAAGGCACACATTGTAGATTTGTGTTTTTTAGGATCCTTTTTTTAATCGAAATAATTAAACGAATCTCTTTTGCAAGATTTCTTCTCAGGGGAGATCTGGGTCCCGCAGCGAAACAAGGGCACCAATATTATCCGGCAGACAAAAAAACAGCTGTGGGCCACTAAGGTTCAGGCCTGGAACAAGGAAGTGCTTTCTATCAAGGCAATGTGCCGACCCTCTTCTCCCGGCTAAAGCCAGCCTTTTCGTAGCTCTTTTTTTTGTGTGCTCAGAACCGCGATGACCAGTAGGCGTTTTTTTTGTCGCCGCGCTGGCGACAGCGCGACAGCGCGACAGCGCGGTATACACGATCTTGCCCAAATGATAGTTTCGCGGGCAGAACGGGGTGGGTGACAGCACCAAGTAGACGGTGTCAAACTCATTGCCACGCACATGTCGGTCTGCGCGAACGCCAACATTAGCCCATCTTCGCCGTCTCTCCAGCCTTTCCTGTTCTTGTTGCTTTAGAATGTCAAGGCATTGTTTGCACGCCACTGGTTCGTTGGAACGCTCCAACGCCTTGGACTCCAGCCGCACTTTGGCACCTAGAAACAGCGCGTAGGC
Source organism: Paulinella micropora (assembly GCA_019918135.1). Taxonomy (NCBI): domain Eukaryota; phylum Cercozoa; class Imbricatea; order Euglyphida; family Paulinellidae; genus Paulinella; species Paulinella micropora. Next base: position 46,766 of record WBZZ01000512.1, read on the forward strand.
GGGTGGTTGGTGGTCTTGCCGAAAGACGTCTAGCCGCGGCTCAGCCCCCGCCAGGCAGGCCAGGCCCCTATTCAGCAGGGTAGCTTCTTCCTTGCGCACCACCACGATTTGCCAGCTCGGAAATCGCCTTACCCCCGGCGTGAGCTTGTTTTCCAAAAAGCCCGGACCCACGACCAGTTTGTGCTGTTCGTGCCAGTCCTTCAGCCTGCCGTAGAAGCCCTGCCACGTAGACGTATCGAATTTGGTTTTTTCGTGGGGCGTCTGGTAGTCTAGGTAGTGCAGACAGTGGTCGAGCCACGCTGCGACGCACAGCGGCTGGCTCGTGCGGATGGTGCCCGCCAACCGCTGTGCGTCGCAGGATGAAGTGGACAGAGCCGTAGCCGATGGGCGGGAGCTGGCCCTCGTCGCCGAGGGACCAGTCGCGCGCTGCAGCTCCTTACCCGAACTACGCTGGGCGAGGGGCCTGCCCGTGGTGATACATTCGCACCAGGGGCCAAGCTGCAGCGACCTACTGCCGCTGGTGCTGCGTTTCTTGCTCGTGTCGTCCGGCAGCAGCGGCGGTGGTGCCGTTGCGGCCGCGCCACCACCGCCGCAGCTGCAGCAGCAAATGGAGGACTTTATGCTGCGGTTGCATGATGTCAGTGACGTGGTAGGCAAGCAGACCACCAGCCTGCGCTTGGCAGAAAAACATCTACAGGCCGCGCGTAAAAGCGAATGAGGGTCTGCTTGGCAAACTACAGTCTATGCTGCTGCCCGCGGCCGGCGATATATAACAACTCGCGCGAAAAGCTGCGCAATTCTTGTATTGGAAGAAAGTAAGGCAGAACCGGGCCTTCTCGGAAAAAACACAACTTGTGTGACCACCTCCTGGAAGGCCGCTTGGCAGACTTGCGCGGCAGTGCTCGGTTTGGTGCGGTTAAATCCCCACACACGGCATCGATTCCTGCGCAAGTCTCACAAGGAATCGATGCACATAAAATCTGCACCCCAGTTCCGGCGTGATACATAACCCGCGGATTAGCAGACAGTGTTCAATATCTCGGGGGAAAGAGACAAAGTCGTCTGATGTTTAAAACGAAAAAAAAATAGAACCGACAGATTTTTTTTTACAGATATGTTTGTCCAAGTTTTTTTTACTTTTAATACCACAAAAAAATAAAAACAGAGTCCAAAAAAACTATCATACAACATTAGCCCCGCCAGACGTTGATGCCGTCCCACAGCAGGTCTATGTCGCGCAAGTACCGCCGGGGCATCCGACACATTGCCTCTTCGCTCATATAATCAACATCACCCTTCAGGGCCAGCAGCCTGCCCGCGTAGCGGAACTTGGCGCTCGCCTTCTTTTGTCAAGCTTTTTAATTTAAAAAAATTCGGTTTTTGTGTGCTCCCCCCCCCAGGGGGGGCTGTGATATGGTCGAATTTTGGGAGTGATATGGCTAATTTGTGCGTGTTTCCCCGGAAAACCTGTCTGCTCTCTTTTTTTTCGAGTTACGCTAAGAATGTACCAAAAAGAAATCATTAAAAAGATCCCTGACAAAGCTTTAATCTTGGCATTGCAAACTAAGAGTGGGAACAAGCAGGCACTACTATTCTCATATTGAAAGAAAGGGAGAAGCACGCTGGGACCCACAACTTAGGCGAGGGCTTGACCGCCGGCTGAGCAGCCAAATAAGGTTCAACCCCCTGCCTGCCGACGACGACGAGATCAGGCATGTAAAGAGTCTGGCCCTAACGGGAGACGACGCGTGCACTGAAAACGAATACACGATCCTCAAATATAGAATTTAAAAGACCGGTGGCCAGAAAATCCTGGGTTCATTGTGTTTAATAAACTTTCTGCCCGAGGGCGCTTTTGAGGGAGCAACAAGTTTTAGGCCGCGTGCTAATTGTGCAAATATGGGGTCACGTGCAGGAATGGCTGCAACAACGAAAGCAACCAGGCGCGCACCTCGTCCTCCAGCGCCTCCGGATCGGAGGTAGAATAGAGAGCGCACGAAATCTATCCAACTCATTCCGCCGGAGAACTAGGAAAGTGCGAAATACGCTGCACTAAAGCTCGACTTACACTTACACACTGAGCCCCCTGGGCGCAGAGGAGGGCAATGCAGCATCCAACTTCTCGTGGGTGCTACCACTACCTAGCGCGGAATGGAACGTGATGGCGCCTTTAGACAGTTTCGATAGTTTCTTGTCTATTTTCAGCAAAAATGACACTGCCTGTTTCACGAGGTTTTGGGCGTTATCTGTTATCGGGGGCAGCGTCGGTATGTCCTTACATAAGATCCTGCGACACAGCTTGGGGATTGGGTTTTGTATTTGCACCACAAAGAACAAGAACATAGCGGCTGCCACTACACGTGCGTCTGGCTCTTCTGAACCAGGGAAGGGCAAGCATGATCTGTCCTTGCCTTTCATCTGAAGGGGAGCAAAAATGAGTGAAATTTTTTGGGAGCCCACAGATGGGGGGGGCGCCCCCCCCCCTCCCCTTTTCTTTTGCCTCCCCCTGAGCCCCCTGAGCCCGGGGGGCTCAAAGAACAGGGGAAGAACAAGGGGAGAGAAACTACAAAAAAAAAATGAAACGCTTCAACTAAGCCCCCCCCCCCCCCCCCCAACGCCGGGCGCCTCCCCCCCTTTTGTTCCCTCCCTTGTCGAGACTCCTGCTGAACGACTGCGCTTTTTTGGTACATTCCTGATGGCGCTTTTAGCAAAAGCGGCTTGGCGCTAAGCTTTGCACGACTATGACACGACCGGAAAAGGCAGTGCTCCCAGGTTTTCTGGTAGGGAAGTGGCACGGACCCCAAGAGTGGGGCGCCAAGAAAATTCCAAAAAAAATTGTCGTTTTAATTAAAACTAGACAAAGTCTTAAGCAGAGATTTTTTCCCTCCATGCCGGGCGCTCCCCTCTCAAGCCAGCGTACAGCTCAAGCAACGACGCCTCCGCGAAAAGAAAATATCTGCTACTTAGCGTCCGCGCAGCTAATCAGAAGCAGCAAGCACTCACTCGGCCCTGTCCAACCCGCGCCAAACTGTGCGTGCAGATGCAGGGGACCAGATGAAGACGGTCTATTATAATATACATATGCATACATATTTATATGTATATTAAAAACACACATCTCTCCCTTGCCCTTCCCCCCCCCCTCCCCTCTGTCTCTCTCTTCTCTTTTATATTATATAAAATGTTGTATACTAAATATATATATATGTGTGTCGTTCATCCATGGGCATGACTGCGCCTCCACCCGAGACAAAGCTTCCACCTGCACATGTATACATATATTACATATATATGGAAAGATCTTCCAGACTGCGTTCTGCTGCACCTTTCTAACCACCCACCCGCCGCCTAGTCAGGCAGCCGCCTCGCGCGCTCCAGGTATGTTGCAGTTGCTTGTGCAGAAGGTTTTCGGCAATCACGCATGTCTCGGCTTCATGTTGCACAGGACACATGCGTTAACGCCCAAAATCAGGAACAGAAAGCTTCCGCGACGGCCGATCAACAGCTCCACGAAAATGACATGAAGTGTCATTGTGATCGTGGACCTACACAGGAAAAGTCGGGTCCGGGCACAAGGACCAGGGCGAGCCGTTCCTTCGCTGCGACGGCTGCGGTTTCTTTTTGCTCCAGGACACCAGCCGCAGCGCGAGCAACGCCGCTTAGGCGGAAGGCAGGGCAGCACCAGCTCCGTGGGCCGCCAACGGTCGGAGCCCCAGAGCCCGCCGCGGCACACCCGAGACAAAAGCTGTTACTGGGCGCCTTATTATCACTAAAATGTACCTAGGTCCGACGCGCCGGCGGCTGCGTCGGTCCACGCCGCCGAAGTCCAGGCGCTCGCTGCGCGCGCACACCATCCCGTCCAAAACCAGCTCGTGCAACGCCTGCATGTCGGCCGGCGTGGCCTCTCTCACTATTTCAGGCACAGAGCAGCTTAGGGGGGATGCCTCACCGTTTCCTTCTTCCCGCGCGCTGGACACTTGGCCCTCCCTGGCGCGCAAGATCTGCGGAAATAGGAAAGGGACGAGAGGAGGGGATAGCGGGGAGATAAGGAGGGCGGGGCAAAAACCCGGGGAAGAGAACGGGGGCGCCCCTCTCTCTCCTCCCTCCCCCAGCCTTTTACAACAAACGAAAGAGGGGGGAGGGGAAGGTTTTCTTCCCTCTCCCCTCCCTCTTCTCTCTTCCCTTTCTCTCTTCTTTTTTTTGCACAAAATTTGTCGCCAAATTTGCGAATGCGTGCGCTTGCAATGATATGCTCAAGAAAGTACCAAAAAAGCGCAGTCGTTCAGCCGGAGTCTCGACAGGGCTCCCAAAAAAAGTTTACTTTATTTTTGCTCTCCTTCAGCCCGCTGGCACTGAGAACTAAGAGAGGGAGAGGGAAGAGACAAGGGAAGGGCAAGCATGATCTGTCCTTGCCTTTCATCTGAGAACGGGGATCAGGAGAAGGGGCCGGGGGGAGGGGGCGCCAAGAATGTACAAGAAAAAATCAATAAACAAAATCTTTGACAAAGTTTTAATATTGGCGCTGAGAAACTAAAGAAAACTGGGAGCTGGTGAGAGAAGTGGCAGGGGGAAGGGGAGGCGCCTCTCCTTTGTCGAGAGACTCCGGCTGAACGACGGCGCTTTTTTGGTACATTCCAAAAAAAAATTGTCGTTTTAATTAAAACTAGACAAAGTCTTAAGCCGACATTTTTTCCCTCCATGCCGGGCGCTCCCCTCTCAAGCCAGCGTACAGCTCAAGCAACGACGCCTCCGCGAAAAGAAAATATCTGCTACTTAGCGTCCGCGCAGCAAATCAGAAGCAGCAAGCACTCAGTCCTGTCCAACCCGCGACAAACTGTGCGCTTTTTGATTTTTTTTTAATTTTATTAATATTAAAGAATTAGCGGGCCTGCTTGCGGCTTTTGTACTCTAGGCACTTGTAGGGCAAGTAGAAAGCCGGGATAGGAGAAAGCATGAATTGTCTTAGTCCCCCCTCTGAGAATCGCGAGAGATGGAGGGGTAGGGGCGCGCTCGGTGCGGGGTGAAGGGGAGCAAAAATGAAAGAAATTTTTCTGGGAGCCCGCAGATGGGGGGGGGCGCCCCCCCCTTTTTCTTTTTCCCTCCTCCTGAGCCCCCTGAGCCCGGGGGGCTCAAAGAACAGGGAAGGGCAAGGGGGGGGAGAAACTACAAAAAAAATGAAACGCTTCAACTAAGCGCCCCCCCCCCCCTTTTGTTTTCTTCCATGTCGAGAACCTGAATAGAAGGTGCGGAATTCTTGTTATTAAAGCGTTTCCAGGTTTTTCTGGCAATACTGCCCCGCGGGACCATATCATTCCAGGCGCACACATACGCAAACTTAGCGACGAATTTTGTACAAAAAAAGGAGAGAGGGGCGCCCCCTTCCCGTTCCCTTCTCGCTCCGACGGGAAAGGGGGAGCTGGTGAGAGAAGTGGCAGGGGGAAAGGAAGGCGCCCAAGAATGTGCGAATTACGCTGAATCAAAACTCGACAGTCTTACATTTGGTACCAGCCTCGCGCCAAACAATCCGTGAAATACGCTGAATTAAAGCTCGACGGTCTTACACTTAGCACTGAGAACTAGGAGAAGGAGAAAGAAGGCGCAGGGGAAGCGGCGCGGGTTTCAATTTCTTCTATCTGATTTTCTCCTCTCAGGACCCGCCCGCTGGTGCTGCATGAAGGGGGGGCTTGGGAGGGCCTTGCTTTTCTGTTTCAGAGAGTGCGCCGCCTCATTGGAGAAGTCATTCGTCGTATGACCTAGACGGAGTTTGTAGTCAAGACAGGGCCCGAAGGGGGGGCGCCTAGACAATTCGTACTCTTTCCCCTCCCTGCCTATTTCCTCTCTCACTCAATTTTGAGTGCCAAGTGTAAACTCAGAGGAGGGGAGGGGAATGGTGCAGAAGCTACAAAAGAAACAAATACATAAAACGCCTTCACCAAGTCCCCCCTCTCCCTTGTTTAGACTTTTTGATTACATTTTCCGTCTCTGGAACGCACATCTGTACCATCATCTACAGAAGCGAAACCTTGGATGTTCGGCAAGAGAACGGGGGCGCCCCTCTCTCTCCCCCCCGCCTTCTCTCTTCCCCTTTTAGCAAACGAAAGGGGGCGAAGGGGGGGAGGGTTTTTCCTCCCTCTTCCCTCTTCCCTCCCTCTCCACTCTTCCCTCCGTTCCTTTTTTGCTTTTTTTTTCGGCAAGAGGACTTTTCTTTTTCTCTTTCTCTCTTCTTTTTTTGCACAGAATTTGTCGCCAAATTCGCGTGTGTGTGCGCCTGGAATGATATGGCCGAAAAAGGCAGTACTGCCAGGAAAGCATGGAAACGCTGCCTTCTTCGGCCATATCACATGCACAGACCGCCAAGCCGCCTTCGCTAAAAGCGCTATCAAGATAGTACCAAAAAATCCGCCAGAACTCGTTCAGTCGGAGTCTCGACAAGAGAGAAGGGGTTGGGGGGGGGGGGGGCGCCCGGCATTGGGGCTTAGTTGAGGCGTTTCATATATTTTTTTTGTAGCTTCTGCGCTCTCTCTCTCCCCTCTTGCCCTTTCCCTGTTCTTTGAGCCCCCCGGGCTCCAGCCCGCGCCAATAGGTTAGAGGTGGGAAGGAAGAAGGGGCGAGGGGAAAGGGGGAGCGCTTTGCCGGTGTACAAAAAATCACGCAAAAAAAAATCCCTGACAAAGTTTTAATCTTGGCATTGAGAACAAAGAGACAGATAGGGAAGAGGCAGGGGAGGGAAAGAAGCAAGAATTGTCTTAGTCCTCCCCGTCTGAGAACGGGGAGAGTAAAAGAGGGAAGGGGCAGGGAGGGGGAGGCGCCCCTTTTCTCCGTGTCCAAAAATCCCTTTTGCCAACCTCCATCTCCCCTGAGCATAGGGGGGGGGGGGGCTCAGGGAGCACGATAAATAGAAGGGGAGGGGAGGCGCAAGACAAATCTAAAGAAACGTACTCTCTTGGCGCGCGAGCAGAGCACAGACGGTGCCGGCCAAGGGTTCTAACATAGGCTGCCACAGCGACATGACGTGGACCAGACGCTGCTGCGGCAGCCTGAGGGTTGAAAATCTCAGGCTGCCGCATGGTTCTCAGTGATAAGCCTGAGATTCTGTCAGAGATTTTTTTTTGCGCTGATTTTTGTACACCGGCAAAGAGCGCCCCTGCCCTCCCCTTCTTCACCCCTCCCCCCTTCTTTCCCCTCGTCTGTTCCCTTTGTTGTCGGGCACAAATTTTTTTTCCACTCTTCATAATTTTCTTACCTTGCGCACGGTGGCCGAGCCATGCCACGGACAGGACGCCGTCGGGGTAGCGGGGCTTTTGTCCTCCTAGCACATTGACCACGGGGGCAGTACCGTCCGCCCCAGGGTAGTGCCAGGGCACGGTGCGCAAGATCTGCGGAAATATCTGCGGGAATATGAAAGGTGGAAAAGAAAGCTTTTTTCGGAACGCGTTTGCACGCGCTCTGAGGAGGGAGGAGGGGGGGGAGGGGGGTTAGCAGGAGACAAGGGGGAACAGAGGGACGGGAGGGGGCACGGGAGGGGGGAGCACACCCCGCCCCCCCTGTACACGTTCTCAGTGCCAAGATTAAAATTTTTTCTAGCATGATATTTTCTTGTACACCGGCGAAGCGCGCCCCTACCCTCCTCTTTCCCTCTTAGCTCCCGATCCTCAGACGGGGGACTAGACAATTCGTGCTCTCCCCCCCCCCCCCTTCCTCTGCCTCTTCTTCTTTCCCCTCTACTCCCCCTGCTCAGACCCCCTGGGCCCAGGGGGCTCAAGGAGCGGGGGGAGGGAGGGGGGGGGGAGGGCGCAGAAGCTGCAAAAGAAATAAGTACATGCAGCGCCTCCACTAACCCCCTCCCTCCTTTCATATTCCCGCGGACCTTGCGCACGGTGGCTGCGCTATGGCATGGACAGGAAGCCGTCGGGGTAAGTGAAGGGGCTCTTGTCCCCCTGGCACATTGACCACCGCCCATCCACTCGTCGCAGGTCGTGCTGGAGCACGGTGCTCTGCTCCTAGTTTTCAGTGCCAGAGCGTAAGACCGTCGAGCTTTAATTCAGCGTAAATTACTTTTTCCTGGCGCGGCCTCTGCCCTTTCCCTCTCCCTTTTTTGGGGTCTCAGTGCCAAGATTGAAATCTTGTCAGTAAAATTTATTAAATTTTTGTAAATTTTTAGCGCGCCCCTGCCCTCCCTCTCTTGCTCTCGCTCTCTGCTCAGACGGGGGACTACACAATTCGTGCTCTCCCCCCTCCCGTCCCTCTGCCTCTTCTTCTCTCCCCTCTACTCCCTTCCCCCTTTTTCCCCTCGTCTGTTTTTTTTTGTCAGGAAAATTTTTTTTCTTTTCTTCTTTTCATATTTCCGCGGATCTTGCGCACGGTGGCCGAGCTATGGCACGGACAGGACACCGTCGAGCTTTAATTCAGCGTAAATGACATTTTCTTGGCGCGCCCCTGCTGTTCCTTCCCTGCCTCTCCCCTCTGCAAGGATATGCGGAAATATCTGCGGGAATATGAAAAGTGGAAAGCAACAATTTTTTTGGGACGCGTTTGCACGCGCAAACAAAGGGCGAGGGGGGGGGGGATAAGCAGGGGGCAAGGGGGAACAGAGGGACGAGAGGGGCTATGGGGAGGGGGAAGTACACCCCGCCCCTCCCTGTACACGTTCTCAGTGCTAAGATTAAAATTTTTTCTCGCGTGGTGTTTTCTTGTACACCGGCGAAGCGCGCCCCCTACCCTCCTCTTCCCTCTAGCTCCCGATCCTCAGACGAGGGACTAGACAATTCGTGCTCTCCCCCCCCCCCCCCCTTTCCCCTGCCTCTTCTTCTTTCCCCTCTACTCTCTCCTATCCCCCTGGGCCCAGGGGGCTCAAGGAGCAGGGGTAGGGGAGGGGGGGAGAAGGGCGCAGAAGCTGCAAAAGAAATAAATACCTGCAACGCCTCCACTAATACCCTAGAGGCAGGGAGGTGCAGAGCAAAGGGGAGCGGGGCGACAAAGGTGAGAGGAGCGACGAAGGTGAGAGGGGCGACGAAAGTGAGAGGGGCGACGAGAATGAGAGGGGCGACGAGAGTGAGAGGGAGGGGGAGGACGTCTTCCTCACGGCGGCCCAGCCGAGCGTCTGTGTGGGATTTTCTTTTTGCGCAAGTAGATTTTGGCGCCAAATTGGCGCTTACGGCTGTCCCCCCGGGAAGGCTGAGACGTACTGCCCGGCTGGACCGTATCACGCACCCTACCTCCGGACGGCACAATTCGGCGCCAAATTTAGCGGGGGCCGTTCCGGAGGCTCAAGGAGCAGGGGGGAGGGGGAGGGGAAGGGCGCAGAAGCTGCAAAAGAAATAAATACATACAACGCATCCACAGATCGGCCTCCTCTCTGTTCATATTTTTCTGACCCTGCGCACAGTGGCCGAGCTATGGCACGGACAGGACGCCGTCGGGGCCGGCCGGGGCTCTTGTCCTCCTAGCTCATTGACCACGGGGGCAGTACCATTCATTCGCCGTAGGTCGTGCTGGAGCATGGTGCTCTGCTCTTAGTTTCAGTGCCCGAGTGTACGACCGTCGAGCCTTAATTCAGCGTAAATTACGTTTTCCTGGCGCGGCCTGTGCACTTTCCCTCTCCCTCTTTTGGGGTCTCAGTGCCAAGATTGAAATTTTGTCAGTAAAACTTTTTATTAAATTTTTGTAAATTTTTAGCGCGCCCCTGCCCTCCTTCTCCCGCTCCCGCTCACTGCTCGTTTCCTTTGTTGTTGGGCAACAACTTTTTTTTTCCTTCTTTCATATTTTCCCGACCTTGCGCACGGTGGTCGAGTTATTACTAAACTTTTATTGCTTGTTTTTCTTTTTAAATCTATTTTCCTGGAGATTAGCCAAGCTCAGAATCATGTGCGCAAACTTGTACGAGCCCAGGGATACCTCCAGTGCTTGCATTTCTTTTCTTGCTGCTGGAACAGGTTAGCCAGCAGCGTAGTATTTGTCTGTAATGTCGCTGACTTGAATTTTGCGCTGACTTTAGACAGCACTTTTGAACCCACACGGGTTACTAAGCCTAGCTTTTGGGCTACTTGGGGCGCGGCGCCAAGCGTCGTCTTTTGCCAGTCTACTGTTGTTGTCTGTAGTGCCTTGAGCAACGGGGACAGCGCCATGTCACACGCGTTTTTCGTGGAGAAGCATGACTGGCCGGCTCCGGCTCCGTTTGCCAGCAAGGATAAGTAGAATATAACCGCGAGCCCCAAGGGCTCTGGGGTCAGCAAGGTCCGCAGTTTGTCGGTGAGTTTCTGGCGCTGAAACCTTTGCAGCTTCTTTTCATCCTGCAGCTGAACAGGGAGCTTGGGTTCCAAAAGGCGGACTGTGACCACAGGTTCAGTATCGAAAATATAACTGTAGACCGCTACGTATGTTGGGTCCCAAGCGCCAAAATAGAAGAACGGGACTTGTTCGGCCTCTTTAGCCGTGCTCGTAGACCATTGCAGCAGCGCCCGGGCGTACCGATACATAAGCCTAAACAGTTTTACCCAAGCTTCGGCGGCGATCCCCTCTCTACCCGCCACGCCGGAAATGTCTGCCAGAACGCCCTCGTCGTCGGGCTGGGTGTAGCAGAACATGAGCCAAAATTTGTTAGCGCTGCTTTGTCGTCTGACAGACATAGTTCTGGCTGTACGAGCGCGTCTCGCTAGCTCCGATTTTGTACAAACACAGAAAATCATTCCATGACAGATATTGTACGCAACGTTTCAGATGGTTTGCTGGAATAAAAAAAAACGTAACGACATTGCTGCGTTTTGATTTTTCCTTCTTGTCATAAAACACGACTGGATAGGCTGGCCAGTTCCCGTTTTCGAGTTGGAATCCTTGGTCGGGTTTGGCTGTGTTGTACGCGTCAAACGCGCCGTGGAAATCGAGTGGCCATTGTTGGAGCCACTCGGGTAATAGTACATGGCTTTCGTTGCGTGTATTCAGGTCTGTCAATAATTCCTGGATGCTTTTTCTGGTCGAACCTTTGGGCTTGTTACATGCTTTGCACGCAAAGACCTTGTACATAAGCGCTGTGTATTGCTCGGCCGCTGCGGTCATCTCCGTCGCCTGCGGGGTTAGCGCGTAGTCGTGTAAGGTCTGAAAAGCTAGTTTATTTGCATCTCGGATAGGTGAATGAACCCAGGACTTTGCGTTGCTTGGTACATAATGAGGTGCTACATCTAGAAAGGAAAGGTATGGGCACAGACCACGAGGAAACACCGTAGATTTGCTGTCAAGGCTACAGCTTTTCTTAAAAGAGATTGAGCTTGCTGAGCTTGCTGGCTGGCAGTGGAGCCAGAGCCAGAAGTTTGTGTTGAGCTCGCGAGCTCATTGAGCTCATTCTCTAATACTTGTATACCTGTTTCAAAAGCCTCGGGTGTTTTTGAAAAGAATTGGCTGCAGTTGACAAGCAAAGTGGCAAATATGCCAAGGCTCAGTTGGGTACACAGTGACCCCTTTTCTTTGCAGGCCGTGCCGCTCAACAACTGCAGCGAGCGAAGGCTTAGCTCGCTGGCAGACGCGTTAATCCCGAAGTTGTACAGGCCTGCATCTTGCAAGACAACACTCCCCACATTATCTGAGGAGGAGGGGGTTTTGTACACGAGAAAGTCAGGCGGCTTTAAATCGACCAGCACTGCATCGCATCGGCGCTCCGCTCCACTTTTCAACCTTTCCTCAAAAAGCTTTGTGTACTGTGTTACCGTGTTGTAAACTGCTTTCCAGGCAGCAATGCGCTCAGCCTTCGTACGATTCCTTGCCAACAAGAAGACCGCCAGGTTGCCCTTTTTTTGCGTAGCTAGACTCTTCGCAGAATAAGTACATCGAATGCCCAACTTTCTCACTGCACATTTTCAGTGCTCTAGACGCTTTTTCAATAATCGCTTTCTTTTCTTGTACAAGTCCTTCGTAGCACTGCTGTTGCAGGCCTGTCAGTCCGATGATGAGATCCAAAGCGTGGTCGAGATTTGCTTTAAATTTGCTCATGTTCTTATCCTCATCTGAGAACTTTTGGTACGTAGTGCGACCGCAAGCGCCGATTCCGCGGTTATTCATAGCTTCGTTCCAGCCCACTCGCTCTTTAGCGCGATTCTCACTATCGTACGCAAAGAAGCCGAAGCGATATACTTTCTCCGAATTTTTCGAATCACGAAAGACTATGTTGAGCCGGCCCTGCGCGAGCCAGCCGGGCTCTGTGCTCGGCTGGCTTGGAAGTGTACATGCTGTGGGTTCTGTACATAAACTCACATGGGCTTTGGCTCTTTGCGTTAGGACCCGTTGTAATTCGTCTTGTAAGAATAGGAGAAGGCTCGAGTTGAGAGGTTTGTTCATCAAGCTAGGCAAAAATTAAGAAAGCCAGCTAGGACAGCCCAAGCTTCTTTGCCTCTGGCAGCTTTCTCTTTTAATGCCAGCTAGGATTGTTGAACCTTTTTGAACCTCCTGGCGCGATTACAAGAGAAGCAAGGGGAGGGGGGGGGGGGCTTACTAACACACCCCGCGCCGCCCCCCCCCCTCTCCATCTTCGTAGCCGCTTGGACTCTTCTCCGTCGCCAGCGGGGAGGTGGGGGGGGGGGGGCAACCATAGTAATCATAGTGTAAGCGGGCCGTCAGTGTACCTTCGTTTTCCATCTCGCCAGCAGCAGCTGCTTGTTGGCAGGCCGCTGCTGCTTTCATTTCCTTCTGCACCCGTTGTTGCATTTGTTGAATATCCTGGCCAAGCATCTCCTTGAGTTAACCCTCGTCAAGGTTCGGCAGCCCACGTCTACCCCCACGAAGCCCGGCGCGGCTCCGTGGGCGGCATGGCGCTGGCGGGTTGAGAGAGGGTCCTGTACGGTCCGTCGTGCCTGTCGGGGGCTGGCTGCGACTACGACCACGTTTTCTGGCTAGAATTTGTCGCCAAATTTTCGTGGGGTGTGTGATATGGCCAAAACCTGTTATTGCCAAAAAACAACCCGTATATTGCCTCTTTCGACCGTATCCATTGGGAGAAAAACGCGCACTCTTTTTTCGGGAACACCCTGGTGGGATCTAGCGAACTTTGAGCGAGTTAGATCTCTTGCCCGCGAAAGCAAAAGCATTAACACTATTTTTTGTTTTCTTTCTTTTAATGACGACTCCTTGTCCGTTTGCATAGCAAAACCCCAAGTTATTCTGCGCGACAGGATCCCCTTGTTCTGCAGCCTTGCGGAGCCACGTTACTGCTTGTACCTGGTCTTGCGCTACTACACTACACCCGCCAGAGTAGCGTTCGGCTAACCCCGGCTGCGAGGGGCACTGTGCGTCCAGTCCCAATTCCATTGGAACCTACGTGTGCCGCTGTGGCCAAGCGTCCCCGGCACCGGAGTCCATAGACGCTCGAAATGGAACGTCTGTTTTTGGAGACGCACGGTGACGCACGGTGGCCAAGCCATGGCACGGACAGGACGCCGTCGGAGTAGTGGGCCAGATGCCGCGGCAGCCTGGGGGTGCTGTTGCAAGTGTCAAGTGTGATGCTTTGTCAAGCTTTAATTCAGTGCATTCTTTTTCGTACTCTCTTCACGCCCCTACCCCTTCACCTTCCCTCCCGCTCCCGATTTCCCCTTTCCCTGCTCCCTGAGCCCCCCGGGCTCAGGGTGCTCAGAGAAGAGAAGAAAGAAGGGGGAGGAGGGGGGGGGGGTGCTCCTCCCCCATTGGTGGGCTCCAAAAAAAAGTTTACTTCATTTTGCCCCTCCGCTCTAAGGAGCACCTGTGTAACTAGCTTCAAACAGCTGATCCCCAGCACCAGAGTCCATGGATGCTAGAAATGGAACGTCTGTTTTTGGAGACGACGCACGGTGACGCACGGTATCCGGGCCATGGCACGGACAGGACGCTGTCGGGGTTGGGCCGGATGCTGCGACAGCCTGAGGGTGCCGTTGCAAGTGTCAAGTGTAAGACTTTGTCGAATTTTAATTCAGCGTGATTTTTCTTGGCGCCCCCTGCCACTTCCTTTCTCATCCGAGTCCAAGGAGGGAGGCTTAAGGAGCAGGCGAATCCTCTCTAGCTTTCAGTGCCAAGACTACAACTTTGTCACGGATTGTTTTAATTTTGTTGTACACCGGCAAAGCGCGCCCCTGCCCTCCCTCTTCCGCTCCGCTCCCGATTCTCAAGCAACGAGGGGGGGGGGGAAGAAGCACGTCCCGCCCCCTTTCTTTCTCCCTTCCTCTTTCCCCCTCGTCTGTTTCCTTTGTTGTCAAACCAAAATAAATTTGTCATCTTTTCATATTTCCGCGGATCTTGCGCACCGCCCATCCATCCATTCGCCGCAGGGTCGTGCTGGAGCACGGTGCCTCTGAGAGTAAGACAGAGCTTTAATTCAGCGTGAACTTTTCTTGCACTTTCTTGGCGCCCTACTCCCTCTGCCCCTTCCCTGCCCTTCTCTCTCTCTCTCTCTCTCTGTCTCTTGGTTCTCGGTGCCAAGATTAAAACCTTGTCAGGGATTTTTTTGGCTTGATTTTTCTTGTATATTTGTGCTAGCCATTTAGAAAGTGCGAGACTAATATCCGTTTATGTAATATATATCTCACCAGGGAATTTTTTTAGGGAGATGAGGCAGGGCAGGGGGGGGGGGAGAGACAAAAGAGCTTGTGAGCGCGCTGTTTCCTTCCACTTACCTCTTTTCCCCCACCAGGGATGTCCGGTATAGTAACTACTTTAATAATATCCTTAACTAGTAAGAAGCGCCGGCCCTAGTCGGGGGGGGGGGGGGGGGGAGAGACAGCAACGGGTAGAGAGGGACGGAGTGTCGACCTAGACTCGATGAGCCAAGAAGCCGAGCCCGACTTTATTGAAGAAAAGCTTAAGACATGGCCCTCGAAACTGGATCTCGCATTGGAGCAAATACAGGAAGAGTGGCTGCGAAAACTGGCACAAATTCTGTCGGGTGTCTGTAACGGGTTTGAGCTGACTTGGGAAGGCCAGTGTTTCAAAGATCTCAAATTTACAAATAAGACCAATCATGCGCCTGTTCTTGCGCAGTGGATGGCATTCATGTCAGCCATGCCCGTTGGTGGAGCAGCAGCAGAACCAACTGCCACGATCCGCGTGTTCCTAAATCTCAAGAGATGGTCGGCGGAAGAGAGTACGTGGGGAGAAATCTTGACTGCCGTGCAAGTTCTGCTTTTAAACCTCAGGGTCCAGCTGTACAGCCTTAACCGCAAAAAAACGTTTATAATCACAGATTTGGCTCCCGCCTGGACTTTGACGATGAGGGCGATTGAGCAAAAGCTGGGCTTTCAGCACAAAGCCACCAGATATCTGGTGGAGGTACGCGAGCTGCCCAAGCTGCACTACAGTCTTTGGCCGAACGAACTATTGCTATTTATCTCGGCATGGCAAAAGTGTGACGCGGTCATACGCGAAAAAATACTCACAGAGCCCACGGAGCAAATGGAGCTTGTCGAACTGAGTGCTGTCCTGGAAGAAGTGAAGCAGTGGTGCCAGAATAAAGCAAACTCGACCCCTAAGCGCGCCGAACTACGAACTGCAGCAAAAGAGCCGTTTCTACGGCGCATACAAGCCAGGCAACAGTGGGCAGGGAAGGAGGAGCTGTTCAGAAAATTCGAAGACGCTTTAGAGAATGTAGATAAGCGCCTGTGTAATGTAGTTAATGAAGGTAAGGAACGTGGCAAGGCTGTCATTCAAGCGCTCAGTAAGTTCAGCTATGAGAACGACGATGGTAAAGATTGGTTAACCAAGGAGTACCCGGTATGGTTTGCCGGAGCCTGGCGTCAGGCAACTCATGTGCACATACTCGACGAAAAACTAGTGGTCGAAGCCAAACGGATGCTAGAAAAAGAGATACCAACTGCAAAGCAGCAGGAAATCAAACAGTTGCTGAAGGAATACGACATTATCTGCACAGAGCCTAGAATCTGCCCCGTCTGTGGCAAGTGGGTTCGTAAGCGAAACGCTTGACATGGCACAAAAGTCGTCAAAGAAGCTAGGGCGCGGTGTAGTCCTGCTTGGTGTAGCCTGTGGCGCCTTTCGAGTTCGTGACGTTGCGCTTTCCCCCCGGGGATGGCTTGAGCTCGACGATCTTCACACTGAGAACAGGGAGCAGGAGAGGGGAAGGAGACGCCAAAAAAAGTGTGAATGTTTCTTAATTAAAGCTATTGGTGCTTTCGGACGCAGGGCTGTTAGCCGCGCTGCGCGCCATGGGTGGGATGGCACTGGCATCTCCTGACCAAACATGATGCCAAGGCAGGTCTGGACAAGTTACAAAAACAGCTCGAACAGACATTTGTCGCGAAGAGCGTGGAGTCCAAACTGAGGGTTTTCAAGCAATTGGCGCAACGAAGGGCTTATTCGAACATGCAAGGTTACCCCGGCGGCCACCCCGACGCTCTGGACTCGGAATCGCGGCAGCTTCGGTGGCAGACAGAGCTGAAGGAGCTAGAAAAAAAGCTCGCGTGCCGGGTTCCAAACGCTCCAGGCAGGGCTAGTTCCCAGGTAGGTCCAGTCGGCGCCGCTATTGCTAGAACCCAACACGACCAGCTCTCCAACCCCGCAGTAAATAGGGCAGCTGCTGCTCGTAATACTGCAGCTGCCAACACCGCCTGGCACCACCGTGTCAGAAGGGGACATCACCGCCACCGAAACAAGCCGCACCAAGGAGGGGTCCGTGCACTCGCCAGCAGAGCCCCAACACGGTCCAAACTGTCTGGTAATGTGTGGTAAACATTGAAAAAAGAACGAGCGTGCACATCCGAACCCCTTTACAGAAAATAGGCGCAATTACTACAAGACAGTTACGAGGTGTTTTCTGTCTCCCGAAAACTAGTTTAATAAAGGGCAATGTTCCTTATCAAACGTTCATTTAGTGCGCCTTCTAGCGCAATCCTGGCCCGCGCTCATATTATCGCCGGCGTCTTCGAAGGCTTGCCGGTAGCGGTTGGCAGGCCGAGACTGAAGCTTGGCGTTGCATGTGACTAAAAAAATACACCAGTGTTCAGGCTGAAATAACCGAAAAACTCCTGCTTTGTAGGCAAGGCGTCAGGCGTCACTCTCGCAGACAAGACGAAGCTCCGTATGCAGGCACCTTGTGTCAGCCAGGCGCACCCGCTCGCGGGCGGGCACGATGAACAAGAAGGCGCGCGCGGCATGTCTCGACGTACAGAGGAAGCCTGCCTGCTTGCCAGCACAACCGTGGACCTCTTTCGGCTCGCGGACATGCAGATGAGCAATGTACCATTTTTGCTCCACAACAAGGTTTGTACGGGGCTGTGGCTGCCGATGCTCGAGAAGCTTATTCGCAGAGGCGACGTTGCCTTGACGGAGCATACACTGCGAAGCTGGCAGTCGGAGGCGAAGGCCACGGCGAAGGTGCTAGAGCTTGCTCTGTCCCGCGGCATAGTCTCTGGAGAGACTACGACTACGCTGCGCCAAGATTTGTTTGCGTTGTTCTGCAAGCTGACATCAGAGGGGCTGGACGGGCCGCCGCTCCGGGCCGTGTGGAACAGCCTGGAGCGGCTAGGCTCGGGCTGTTCAGCCCGAGGTTGCGAGCAATACCAATTGGCACAGGCCGTGCTGGGCTTAGTGTGCAGCGATACAACCCCGCTCACGGCGAAGCTGAGCGCCGTGTCGTCGTTGGTGGCCAAGGCGCAACTCCGGCCAATGCCGCCCCTGTTGTACGCGAGCACTTGGACCATCTGGCTGGGGTCCGCGGCCCGAGTGTGGCGGGCGCTTCGCGTGCGCTATCCGTCGCCCGGGCCGCTGTGGTCTGTGCTGGAGGGGCTGCGCTCTGTGCGGGGCGAACAAGCGACCAAGGCTAACACAGTGTTTCCGCTGGAAATGCTATTGGCAGACATGTTCCAGGTGATGCAGCTCGAGCCGGACGGGCCGGGCTGCCACAGGTTGCAGTACTTTATCGCGATCTTGAACGCGTCGCTCGTGCATCTGGAGAGAGAGAAGGTGTTTGCTATACTTGAAGACGGCAGAGAGATCCTGAATTTGTCGGACTTGAGCTGGTGCGCCGTGGCCGTTGCGGAGCAATCTCCAGTCTTGCTGTTTTTGCTGCAGCAAGCGCAGGTGACCTCGCAGCAGGCCCCTGTTAGAGATTGCGATTTTCAGCGTCGTGGATGACAGGGGTGACCTCTTGGCCCTAATACTAGAGTGTGGGCCGCAGGTGTTGTGCATGGCCGGCATCCTGTCGCGTTGGGGGGCGTCACTGGAGGGCCCGTGGCTCCGGGATTGGAGCTGCGAGCTGGACCCGGGGGGCAAGCCCCCCGAGACACCCATCCAGCCCGCGCTAGCGGGCTGGGCAAGAGCCAATCAGGCAGAGAAAGAGGCCGCGCACCAACGCGAGCTGGCTGACGCGTGCCAGGCGCTAGAGTCCAAGCAAAAAGAGCTGGCCGGCGCGGAAGAGCTTGCGCGCGAGCTGCAGCGCAGGAACGAAAGGCTATCGGTGGACGCAAACCGCACGCGGGGGGAATTAGAACTGCTAGCACAGAAACTGCAAGAAACCCGAGCGCTGTGCAACCAGGCGCGCCGGTCGCTCCGCCAGCTCCGGCGAAAAGAAAAAAAGGCTCACCCCGTGTCCCAAGAAAAGCAAGAGCCCGGGGGGCCCGCCGTCAGCAGTGCTGCAAGTTTAGTTAATGTTCTGAAGCAGATCGAGGGGCCGCAGCTCTGGCCCGACTCTGATGACAAAGACGCCATAGCCGCCTCCCTAGCGGCTCTGGACGGACTGAGGTCTAAGCTAGTGGACCAGCAGACCAAGCTACAGCGCGTGTATTGCGCAGTGTGCTTTGACGAGCCAGGCAAAGAAACAGGGGCGCTAGTGGTCTTGATCCCGTGCGGGCACGCTCGGATATGTGCTACTGCGCTAGTCAGCTCAAGAGTTGTCCATTGTGCAGGCAGGCCATCACACAATTCGTGGCTCCCTTGTAATTTATTAAAAAACAATTTGTACACTTTGCCTGCTCAGCGTGGACTTTTTCTTGCACCGGCGAGGCGCCCTACTCCCCCTGCCCCTTCCCTGTCCTTCTTTCTCTCTCTCTCTCTCTCTCTATCCCCTTATCCCCGCCTCGTTCCCCTCGTTCTCAGCCGCGTAAGGAAAGGTCCAGGACACGCGTGCGTGCTGGGCAGGCTTGAATACGCCAGTGTCTTGCGCGGTCTGGCTCTGCAGCTGAGTATACAGCGCTCGCACTTCCGCTGGCTTAGATCGCAGCAGGCGTTTGGCCTTGTTCTTGTTCGCGGCCGGGACATCTACCGCGTGTTGCAGACGCGTCTGGAAGTCCCGGCCCGTCATAGCATATACGTGCACTGGTATAGTAGCACTGTCTGCCCCTAGCGCCAGCTTGACCGGCGTACCGGCCGTCAGGCAAGCCGCCTCTGGCCACGTGGCCAGCAACTGCCGGGCTGCGCAGTCCGACTCCTCCACTGGCCTGAACTTTATCAGAGAAGCAGGACCCATCGACAAACAGACAATAAGCGATAGGTCCTGCCCATCCTCTGCGTCCTGGTGAAAACTGATGCGGCCCTGCCCTACCTTCCGACCGTCGAGTGGGTACAGATTGGCATGCACTCGCACAAGCCGGCGCTCTTCGCCGCTGATTGCTTTGGCAAGCAGCGCACCTGCCTCCAGCAGGGCCGGTGTTAGGTCGAAACGGGCGTCGTTACGCCCGAGAACTTGTACGTGGTCCCGAAAGTAGCCACGTCGCGTGAAGTCACCGACTGGAAGCGTAGTTTGGCCCAGGCGGGGGCTCTCGGGTCAATCGTCTGCACTTGATTCCACGTGTGGACTAGCTTGGACATGTCCACGTAGGCCAGCTTGAAGAGCTCGGCACACAGCTTGTCTGGTAGCACTGCTCGTACCTCAGCGCTGGACAGCTCCACCAAACGGATGTCTAGCGCAGGTTGACGTTTTTTGCGTGGGGGCTCTGCCGAGGCGGTATCTGGGGCGGCTTCCAGTGGTTTTTTGCTTCGCTCATACAGACGGTTCTCTTGCATGCTTAGTCTTTTTGGAAGCAAGTTAGGGAAGGGGGGGGGGGGGGGAAGAGCTTTGAGCGAGCCGCCGGCGGTTGGAAGGGAAGGGGGCAATCTAAAGTGTCTGTTTCATTGGAGCACCCTAACGCGGCAAACGGGATGTCCCCCCGGCAGGCTTTCTCCTCGTCCCCCCCCCCTCCTCCCACTTGTATCTCCCGCGCCGTCTTCACCTTACACTCCTTGGGTTATTCTTTTTCTTGTTGGGTTTTT
Organism: Paulinella micropora; assembly: GCA_019918135.1. Lineage (NCBI taxonomy): Eukaryota > Cercozoa > Imbricatea > Euglyphida > Paulinellidae > Paulinella > Paulinella micropora. Next base: position 66,971 of record WBZZ01000512.1, read on the forward strand.
TTTCTGTCGTAGCTTGTGAACATAAGCTAGACAGCAAAAAATCAGTGCTAGTTTGTGCCGGAGCACGGCGAGCAAGATCAGCGGAAATATCTGCAGGAATATGAAAAGTGGAAAAAAAATCGGAACGCGTTTACACGCGCAAACAAGGGATAAAGGGGGGGGGGGAGCGGGGGAATGCACATCCCGCCCCTTTCTTCCCCACTTCCTCCTTGCTCTCCCCCTGTTCTTTGAGCCCCCCGGGCTCAGGGGGCTCAAGGGGAGGGAATAACAAAAGGGGGGGGGGAGCGCCCCCCCTCTCCTTCTTTTTCCTTCCCTTTTCTCTCTCCCCCCGAAGAAGGGGGAGGGAAGGGGTAACGGAAAACTTGTCATTTGCGCAACAAAAACAATTGTGGGGTCACTTCCTTTCCGCGGGAAAAACACACAGACAATTCGGCGACAATTTCATTCTAGAAAGGAAAAAAAAGGAAAATTGTATGGACAGCTGCGCCGTGCAACACCCTGGTACAGTCGACAAAAAAAAGCGCCGGGTGGACGACGAAGGCAACAACTGTTATAGCAGCCAGAAGCGCGTAGCCAGCACCGAGCCGTTCGTGTGCACGCAGCATGTAGAACAACAGGAAGCACTACCCGAGCTTGCAGCCGCCGACCTCGCCTGTAGAACGAACCCCAAACTAAAAAACGAGGAAGAACATGAAATTACGCCCAGCCTAGGAAAGGCAAAAGAAAAAGAGTTTTTCTTGTTCCCAGTGCGGCAATTGCTTTACAAGAGCTAGCATCCTCCGAATACATATGCGGACACACACGAGCGACAAGCCCTACATGTGCACTGAATGCGGCAGTTGTTTTACACAGTCTAACAACCTCCAGAGACACATGTGGACACACACGGGAGAGAAACCGTTTGAGTGTACTGATTGCGACTACTGCTGTGCAAGCTCTGGCGGTCTCCAGGCGCACATACGGACGCACACAGGCGAGAAGCCTTACGAGTGCGATCTCAAAAGGCATATGCGGATGCACACGGGGGAAAAACCGTTTGCGTACAACCAATGCGGCACCTGCTTTACCAGGGGTGGCAGTCTTGTGCCTGAACAAATGCAACAGAGAGAGGGAGATTAAAGAACCGAGAAAACGAAGGACAGAAAGCACACAGGCCAAACGATTTATGTACATCTTGCCATCCACTGCCCACCCAATGAGCAACAAGTGTCAGCCTCCCCCGCATCTTCCTCTCTCACTCCTAGTCTTCGGTGCCGAGAGTAAGACCGTCGAGCTTTAATTCAGCGTATTTTGCACTTTCCTGACCCAAAAAAATTTTATAAAACACAATGAACCCAGGATTTTCTGGCCGCCGGTCTTTTAATTTTATATTTGTTTCGCGTCGCCAACTGTTCCTTAGCTTCTTTCCTCTCCCTCTCCTCGTGCCTCCGCGCGTGTCTTCTAATGACCCCGAACAAGGATTTAAGCACTAACGCTTCTGTTACGTTGGATAAACGTCTGACGGACCAAACATTCCACCATAGCCGACCACTGCTGATGTCCCTGGCCCTACTGGCCGGCACGTGCGACTATCCAATGAGTGCAAAAGAAAGAAACACCTTTCGCTAACAAAGAAAAGGTTGCCTCTTTCCATCCACTTTCCACATCCCGATCCTCACCCAAGCAATGGAGCAAAAAAAAAAAAAAAAAAAAAAAATCCAAAGCCCGACTTGGCACTGAGAACTAGGAGAAAGGAGAGGGAAAGGATGGAGGAGGTACTCGACAGCCACGTTGTGGCCGTATCACATGAGGAGGGCCATGTCCGCCGAAGTCAACCCTGCCCAGCTAGCCACCAATGCCCTGTGGCAAATGAGCAGACTAACGTGCGCGGAGCCCTCTAGCTTCCTGCTCGACCTCCCGTGCAGCTTAGCGGCGGGGGTTAAGCCTAGCCTGCCTCCAATGCTAGTCCACCGCCTTTTTGTCCTCCCAGGCAGGTGGCTTAAGTGTCAGAGAGCGAGCGAGGAACACGCATTAAAAGAGTCCGGAGAATGCAGGGAATTGTTGTTACAGGATTGGTTGCAAGACTTTGTCAAGCTTTTAAATAAAAAAAATTCGTTTTTTTTGTGCGCTCTCCCCCCCTGGGAGTTGGGGGGTGTGATATGGTCGAATTTTGGGAGGGATATGGCTAACAAAGGCAGTTCTATTAAAGCACTGCCTTTTCCGGCCATATCACTCCCATTGCAGAACAGCAAAATTTAGCGCCAAATAAACGGGCCGCTCCGGTCTCTTCCCGTCCCGCGGGGTTTTAGCGGTCGTTTTCCCGCGCAAAAAAACCGCGCGCCAAATTTTTTTTTTGTTGCGCTAATGACAAGTTTTTCATACCCCACCCTCCCCCCTTCGGGGGGAAGAGGGAGCGGGAAGAGAAGGGGGAGGGGGGAGAGAAGGGGGAGCGGGGGGAGAGAAAGGGGAAGGGAGGGGGAGGGAAGAGGGGCGCCCCACTCTCCCCCCCCCCCCCCCCTGCTCTCTCCCCTTCTCTTCCTCTTTAAACAAACGAAAAGGGGGAGGGGAGACGAGAGGGGAGGGGAGAGAGGGGGGCCCCCTCCTCCCTCCCCTCTCTTCCCCCCCCCCCTCCCCTTCCCCCCCCCCCCCCCGCCTTTCTCGTGCATTCCTTTGTGAACTGAACTTTTCTCTTTCCCGTTTCTCGGATGAAATTTGTCACCAAATTTTTTTGTGAGTGTTTCCCCGGAAAACCTGCCGGCTCCCCCCTTTTTTTCGAGTTTCCCCCCCCTCTACTTTTTTGCCCCTTTCCCCTGAAGAGGAGCAGGGAGCGTCACGCTAAGAATGTAGAAAAAAGAAATAATCACGCTAAGAATCCCTGACAAAGCTTTAATCTTGGCACTGCAAACTAGGAGAGGGAACAAGCAGGCACTGGCAAGCAGAAGGAGGCCAAGATGATGGTAAGACACTGACTGCAATCGCCAACTCACTGCTCTTACACTACTATTCTCATACTGAAAGAAAGGGAGAAGCGCGCTGGGACCCACAACTTAGGCGAGGGCTTGATCGTCGGCTGAGCAGCCCTAACAGGAGACGACGCGTGCAATGAAAACGAATACACGATCCTCACCGAGGAAAACTGGCGCTACTTCCCCTTTGCACAACCAAGTGGTATGAGCACGGGACACCTATGCTTGCACAACCTAACGCTGAGGCTAAGATATGAGCAAAATCTCGTAATACAAAGTTGTCAGATCGAGGACCTTCGCTTGGTAAACCTCAAACTTGAGCTGGTTGGACTGAACTCGCTGCGTGTATACATGACGGACTCCGTCATGGAAAAGTGTACAGGGTTGCGAAGTGTTGCTGTGTCCACCGCACCACTAAATTATGACAGCGGGGAGTTTGCATGTAACAGTTCATAATTGCACCGCCAGTGTGCCGGCCGGCTTCAACCAGCAGTGAATTAAACAGAAACTGACCGGTTTCCTTTTGCGCGGAGGATCTCGAAACAAATATAAAATTTAAAAGACCGGTGGCCAGAAAATCCTGGGTTCATTGTGTTTAATAAACTATCTGCCCGAGGGCAAGGGCGCTTATGAGGGAGCAAAAAGTTTTAGGCCGCGTGCTAATTGTGCAAATATTGGGTCACGTGCAGGAATGGCTGCAACAACGAGGGCACCCAGGCGCGCACCTCGTCCTCCAGCGCCTTCGGATCGCACGCCAGCTCCAACACTGCCTATTGCAGTGCGAGGCACGGCCTGCCTGAGCGTGGGGCCGTGGACACACCCGCCGGTAGAGGGGAGGGGCAAGGAGGGGGAGAGGCACGACCCTGTCCTAGCCCACCGCCTGAGAACTTGGACAGGAAGGGATAAGGAAAGAGAGGAGGGGGGAGGGAGGAGGGTTGATCCCCCCCCCCCGCCCCACCCAATCTAAGAACAAGGCGTGGCGCGCATAGAGCACAAATTGTCTTAGTCTCACCTTCCCATCTGAGAACAGGGAACTAAGGATATACAAAAAATTAATAAAAACAATGCCTGACAAATTTTTAATTTTGGCACAGAGAACTACGAGAGGGAGATGGCAGGTGGGGGGAGAGGAGCAGGGGCGCGCTAAGCTCGACCAGGAGGAAAGGAAAGAGAGGGGTGGGGGGCTTAGCGGAGGCGCTTCATGTATTTATTATTTTTTTTGTGGCATCTGCGCCCTTCCCACACCCCTTCCCCTATCCCTTGAGCCCTCCCTGGGCTCAGGGGAGGGAGACAGAAGGGTGGCAGAAAGGATCTTTGGATACGGAAGGGGTGGGGAGGGGCGCCGAGCATTGGGGGACTTTTTGAGACGTTGCATGCATTTTTTTTGTAGCTTCTGCGCCCTTCCCCCTCCCCCCCTTGCCCTTCCCCTGTTCTTTGAGCCCCCCGGGCTCAGGGGGCTCAGGGGGAGGGGAGAATAAAAAAGGGGGGGGGGAGCGCCCCCCCCCCCCCCCACGGGCCTTGTTTTGACTACAAACTCCGTCTAAGTCAATCGACGAGTGACTTCTCCAATGAGGCGGCACTCTCTGAGATAGCCTTCCCCCGTCTGCGAGAGCGGGAAAGGGAATGGGGCGCGCCAAGAAAGTGTAAAAATACGCTGAATTAAAGCTCGACGGTCTTACACTTAACACTAAGCCCTGGGCGCAGAGGAGGGGAGGGTGGCAGGAAGAGGAAGGGGGGGGGGGGGCGCGCCAAGATTTTGTAAAATACGTTGCATTAAAGCTCGATAAAGTTTTAATCTTGGCACTGAGAACTAGAAGACAACGCCCGGCCGGGTCGCAACTTTGCGATTAAAGTCGATTTTTAATACAAGTTCTTTTTTCTTCAGAAACAGAGCTGAATTTAGGGCAGCTGCTATAAGAAGTAATATCAGAGCTCCCCCGAGATCTCACTGCGCAATGCCATGGACTTTTTCTTTTCCGGAGGTCTTGCTTTTTTTTTTGTTTATCTCTGACAGTCTTGCCCAATACATCAGCGAATCCTTTTGGGTGCTTTCGGCGTTACCTAGCGCGGACCGAAACGTGATGGCACCGTTAGACTGTCGCGATAATCGGTTGTCTATTTCCAGCAAGAACGACGCTGCCCTTCTCACCAGGTCGCTGGCGTTATCTTTTATCTCGGGCAACCGCGGTAGTTGCATACTTAAGGCCTTGCGACACGGCTCTGGATTTAGTTTTGGTATCTGCACCATAAAGAATAAAAACATGGCGGCTGCCACTTCACGGCCGTCTAGCTCTTTTCGACCGGTCGCGTATGCAGCGCTAACCAGCTCTATCCCTTCTGGTAACGGGCGCGTCATCTGGGAATCTAACACTTGGTAGTTGTCAATGACAAACATGGGACCGCCTTGACGAGTGCTGAACCAGACCTTGGCGGGCCTTGCGCCAGGCCACACCAGGATTGCTCGTCATCCGAACCCTTCACGAAATTATAGAGCGTTCGCCATAGCCTTTTGTAGCACGAGTCCATGTTAGATGTCGGTAGGTCTTTGAGATTGATCTTGATTTTTCTTTGCAGCCCACCTTTGGGTGCATAGTAAATCTTGACCAGTTCCTCACAGGCATCGGATGGAACTCCCATGAGCCCGCGAGCGACCATGTCCACGATCATGTTCCGGTCTCCGTCGTAAATAGTGTACAGCCATAAGGCGGTCTGTTCGCTCATATTGTTACGCACAAACGAATCCAGGTCGGTCCCCGCCACTGACAGAGATGTTGCAAAATAGACCACGCTTTGGTGGGGGAGGGCTTGGGCCCGTCCGCGAGAAGACTTGTAGCGAAAGGTATACACAGAGGTGATGAAATTAAACACCCATTGTATGGGCATGTGCAAGCAAGAGAACACGTGCAGTTTGTTCGTATGAAAAAACATCTGGGTGGCGGGTTGCGGAACGATTACTGCTCCACCCAGATTACTCACTGTTCTTAAGTGTTGATTGTACTCTTGCAGTGTGCACTGCACGTATTCGAGACTATCTGCCATATTTTTGCTAGCTCTTTAGAAAGTGCGAATTACGCTGAATTAAAGCTCGACGGTCTAAGTGTGTACGCTCAGAAATGGTTGCTAGTCGCCACAGCCCCAAACGCCGGCGCCTAGCAGAACGCAAGTGCTTAGCCTCAATCCCGCCGCGCTCGTGTTTGCTGTTCACGATGCCCGACTGCCTTTGGCCCTTGGTCAGAGCATGCTTAGGAGAGGACCGGTTGGCTAGCCTAGTATCGGCCTGCAAACAACTCTCAGCTCTGTGCAAGCGGCCGTCTTTCTGGACGGGCTTAAGCCACCGGAGTTTAAATTTCATAGACATACTGACCGAAAAATATTTACTGTTTTTAGAGGCCTGTGCTTGAAAACCCGGACGGAAATATCGGCCTTTTGTGGTCCTGGTGAGATCGAGGCCAGCACAGCTTTGTTGCGCGATATTCACGTGCGTAATCTAAATTGCTACGGCGATGAATTAAACGAGTTCGAGCCGGCCCTGGCACCGCTGTTATCGGTAGTGGCCTTTGTTCACAAGCTTACCATCAGCGCCACGTCGGGTGACGAGGACGTTGCCACTGCGCTACGCCAATTGCAGGCGCCTACCACAGTTGCCGAACTAGCGCTAGTAGAAATCCCTCACATGACAGATGACACGTTGGCTGCTGTCGCGCAGCTCCAGTCACTCACTCGCCTCGACCTCAACTCTTGTTGGCGGCTGACCGCAACGGGGCTCGGACATTTGCGCGCGCTTGACCGACTCCGGAGGCTCGACTTACGGTCGTGCATGCTAGCCGCCGACGCCAGCCTCAGCTTTTTGCCAAGTCTCAGCGACCTCCGCGTTCTGACGCTGGGCCACGTGGCAGCTGCGAATTTTAGGTACGTTGCGTCGCTGCCCAAGCTCCAACAACTGCTGATCGTAACTCGGGAAAATGTGACCTACGACGAGCTATTGCAAGTCTGTGCTTCTAGCGTCCTACGCGTATTGTACCTGGTACAATGCGCAGCTATTTTGACAGAGACTGTGGATCGGCTCAGACAAACAAAAACTCGCGTTAGCTGTTTCGTAACAGACGTTTTTCCACCAGATGAAGTTCTGGACTATAATACGCTAAATATAGACGGAGCAGGGGACAAAGCCCCCCGAGCCTTCCTCCCCCTTCAGCCAGCGCGTGAGACCGGCCAGGGTCCGCAGGTCGTCGGGGCGCGTCTTTTCTCCAGGACACCAGCCGCAGCGAGCGAACGCCAGGCAGTACCAGCTCCGTGGGCCGGCTGGGCGAAAGAGCTCTTTTTTGACGCTTTCTACCCCGGGCACCGCGTGGCCTCTCTCACTATTTCAGGAATAGAGCAGCTTAGAGGGGGATGCCTCACCGTTTCCTTCTTCCCGCGCGCCAGACACTTGGCACTCCCTGGCGCGCTTGGCGGGGCGCTGGCTTCCCCCGCCAGCAAGCTAGAAGAGATCGTCGCAGGCCCGGCGCCAGACCTTGTCCTTTTCTTGTAGTAGCTCGTAGGGGATGGTCAGGTGCGTACCCGGTGCATGGTCGCACTCCTTCGCCTCTTTCGGGCACGCGCTGGCATCGAGCTCGCTGAAGCTTGCCTTCCCCAGCGCCCGGCTTACCGTCTTGGCCACCTCACGCAGCTGAGCGGCATGTTCGCGCGTCGCGAGAATCTGCGTCTGTTCGACGAGTTCACTGAGCTCTACGGGCCCCTTGGCGGCCGCCCGTGAGTCAAGCCTGGGCAGAGCCTTCTCGATCCGTCCATAGTCCTTCACCAGGCCCGTGGTCCCAACTCGGGCAACGTAGGGGAAGAAGCCCGGGTACCGCGCGAGCACATTCACCACTCGCTTCTGCATCTCCTCCAGTGTGTGCAAGCCCCTGAACTTCTCCATCTCGTCCCTGCGCCACACCACGTTGTTGTAGGCGGAGCCCCCCAGTCGATCAGACGGGTCAGTACCAGTCGCCGCAACCATCTATCTTTTGCCGTCCCGGGCTGTCGCTCCTCTGTCTCCTCTTCTTCTTCTTCTTCATGGTCGCTCTCTTTCTTGCCCTCCTCCTCGTCCTCCTCTCTCGCCATGTTTTGCAGCTCTCTGGCCAAGGCGCGTGCCAGGGCCAGCTTCTGCATTCGCTCTTCCAGCGGGGCCGCCTGGTCGAGGGCAACAATAAAGTCGGTGGACAGCTTCCACCAGCAGCCAAAGCCCAGGTCGCGCTGGTGCTCAACCTCTCGCGCTATCAGGCGCAGCTGCAACGAGGTCGGGATCTCGGAAAGGTGGACGCGGCCGTGCTTGTCCGTGGACGAGGGGCCCTCCCGGAGATTGCCCACGAGCGCCCATGCACTGACAGTGTTCTGCTTGGCGGCCTTTTCTATCATCTGCCTCTGCTTCGCGTAGAAATTCTTCTCGATGGTCTTGAACAGCTGACAGTGCTGCCAGGCCTGCTCTGCTCGGGCCTGGTCCCTGTCGTCGTAGAATCGCAGGTGGCCCAGCCCCCCTTCGCCGAAATAGGCCATGATCTCCCTGGGCTCCTTTATGTTACGCGCCCGCAACAGCATCTGCGCCAGGCCCCGGCCGGTGGGGCCGGTCACCGCCGCCTTGCCTTCCCTGTCCGCACAGTGCAGCATGATAAGATCAAAAGGCGTTTGCGCGTCCACGGCCACCATGACCGCGCTCGTCGTGAAAATGAAACGGGTCGCTCTGCCCTCGCCGTGCCGTTCGTCCGCGCCGTCGATGCATTTACAGTCATTGCCACCACTGCACAGCCAGCCGTCGATGTTCGCCAGGCTGCGCTGTTTGGTCTTGTCTGGCGTCCTGCCGTCTATGATGCGCACGGGCGAGCCCTCCATCCACTCGTTGCGTATCTTGTTGTCCTGGTCGTACCGAGCCTTCTGCTCGTCTGTCCAACTTTCTTTGGTGCCCGCGGGCCTGTTCTGCCTGCACAGCTTCTTCGGGTCCATTTCCGGCGTGTGATGCGGCGGGGCCTTGCCTTCCTCCACTAGCTTGTCGTAGGCCTTGCGCGCTGCCGGGTCGCCCACAAGGTGCGGAAACGTGAGCCCTTCCTTGGTCAACGCGTCGTAAACAAACTCCAGCGCGCGCTGGCTGCGGAAGCACACCCAGCTGCGCTGCTTCTGGTCTCGTAGGCTTTCGGCCAAGGTGGTTAGCCAGCTGGTCTGATCGGGCACGATCTTGAGCCGGCGCTCCAGGGCAGGCGGCACGTAGGAGTAGTGGTGGAACTCGACCTGTGCCTGCGCTTGCTCCAGCGTGCTGTTGGGGCCCGCGCGTCTGTAGGCGATACCTTCCTTTTGGTCACAAAACAGGAAGTCATGCAACCTGCTGCATTCTGTCAGGTCCTTGTCCATGATCAGGAGCCGTACCGCTCGTGTGCAGACGTCCATAAAGTTTCTTTCGTTCTCCCGCAGCTTCCCTCGGTTGGTCTTCTCGCTCACGGACTGGTCGCAGATCAATATGAACTCGTCCACCACGCACAGGTCGTACTGTTGAATGAAGGACATCCCGCCCTTGCCCACCTCTTCGCTTTCTATCCGCCACAGGGACTCGTACTGGCAAAAGACGATTTTAGATTCGTACAGGTTGTAGTACTTTTTAGTCACTGGGCTTTTCTCGTAGTAAACCACGATGTCATCCAGTATGCCTTGCAGGATACGAACTTCCTCCTCGGCCACTGCTGCTTTCAGCCTGTCCTCGCAGTAACTCTTCAGTTCCTCTGCTTCCCGCCACGCGCGACAGGCCGCCACCGCCGCTGGTAGCCTGGGCCCGCCGCCCCGTAATCCACATGATCCTGGCATTCGGGTTCTCTCGGCGCAGCCGGTAGATGTACTCATAGGCCGTGTAGGTCTTGCCCGTCCCCATCCAGGCATTGAGGCACTGCACGTTGTACTTATCGAACGAGAGCGGGTGCAGCACGCGTCGTTTACTCTCCGTCATGATCATGTCATCCTCCATGTAGAACCGGTTGTTGGTACAGCTGGAGTAGTTGATCGGCAACAGGACAGACTCCAGGTCGCCGGGCTGAGCCGTCATCTGCGCCACGGACCAGCCGATGTCGGTAGGGGGCACGAGTCCGGGCACCGCCACGCGCTTCCCTGCCACTTTCATAAACTTGATGCCCTTCTTGCTAGTCTGCACGCCAGGGTACTCAACGTTCTCTCGGAGGTAGGCATTCAGCTCACGTACCACCTCGCCCTTGTCCTCGGGTAGCTTGTTTTCGCGGTCCGCGACAATGACTTCGTCGTGCACCAGGCAGGCAACGCTGCAGCCCTTTTTCTCTTCGAAGAATTTGATAACAGCTCGCATGGTCGTGGCTTCGTACCGTGTGGTCAAGTAATGCACGAAGCGGCCCAGCTTGCCGTAGAGGGTCCCCGAGCGGCCGGGCAAGACCTCCTCAGTATCGCCCTTCTTGTCACAGGCTTGCCAGAGACGCTTGTAGTAAGACGAGCCCAGAAACTTAGCGGCCTCTTGGATCGACGCTCGGTAGGCCCGCACGGTAGGGTAGTCGTCGGCGGTAGCAGATCGCCCCAGCTTGTAGCCGCCGTGTGTAATCTTGAGCATGGCCTCCTGCGCCCTCCCGGTCCGTCTTCAGCTCCTCCTGCACACGCCCGAGCACCTCTTCACGTCGCTCCACGTACTCTTGCAGGGCCGAGACCTTGTCGCCCAGGGTTTCACTGGCACGCGGCAGCTCGCGGATCAGGTACCAGAGAAAGAAGGGCACCGAGTTTTTGATGTCGAATTGCCAGTGCCAGTCTTCGAGACACAGCCTGCGCAGGGCCTTGGGCGCGTTCTGGTAGCCGCGGTCCGCGTACAGCCGCCCGCCTTTGCCGCCTTTGCCGTAATTGTAGAACACCTCCAGCCCGCCGTCGGCATTGCAGGCCGCGTGCAGCCTCGTCAGGAATTGTTTGTAGGCCGGGTTGAAGCGCTTGTTTTCCGCTAGCAGGGACAGCTTGGCAGGGTCCCCCGTCTCGAACAGAGTCAGCATTTCACGCCTGTACCTACCAGAACAGACATCTAATAAAAATTTGGACGATCGAAAAATTTTCGCGGAAATTTCACGGGTTTTGCGGACCAAGGGAAATTTCGGCAATAGTCTAGGTTCCGGCTCAAGGGACTTGCTTGGTTCTGAAAAGAACCAAGTCTGAGCTGGTCACGACCGACGACTGGTCTACCGAGGCACGTGACCGGGCACGCGCCGCTGGTCCGGCGGCTCCTATCTGGCCGGGCCGGCACCGGCCTATCGACAATTTTTTAATTAAATTTTTTTTACTAGTGAAAACGACCCCCCCCCTCTCTCCAGTACCGGTCCGACGAAACGACCCCCCCCCCTCTCCGGTACCGGTCCGACGAAACAACCCCCCACCCCCCCCCCCTCCGGTGCCAGTTCTGAGGAAATGACCCCCCCACCAAAAGTCAAAAATGATGTTTCAACACCCCCCCCCCCCCCCTAAGACCAGTTGTCCCCAATAGGGGGCGGGGCACCACCCGCCGCACCTGCGTTTTGGCCCCCTAGTGGCTACAGCCCCCTTCACCACCCCAACCCCCCCTCAACCACCCAAAGTCTGGACCAGTCGTCACAAATTCTGAGATATACACTAATTTTTAACGACTGGTCCAGACTTCACGGGTGGCACCCTCCGCTTACTCCCCGGGAATTCAGCACCCCCCCCCCCCCCCAAAGTCGGGGCCAGTCGTTACAAATTCTGAGATATACCACTAATTTCCAACGACTGGTCCACACTTTGTTTTTTCACATGCTAGTGGTGGCACCCTCCTCTTACTCCCCGGGAATTCGACCTTTCTATCCCAAAGTCGGGGCCAGTCGTTAAAAATTCTGAGATAGTGACTAATTTTTCACGACTGGTCCAGACTTCACGGGATGCCACCCCTCCGCTACTTCCCGGGAATCCAGCCTCTTTTCCCCACCCACCCGCTATTCCCGTCATTTTTTCCCTTTCCGGACCAGTCGTCACAGGCAAGACACTTATACACTAAGTTCCATCGACTGGCCTCGACCGTATTTTTTCACGCAGGAGGTGGCACCCGCGCACACTACGTAACGGCTAAGTGGCACACCAACCGCTATTTCCGTAGTTTTTTACCTTTCGGGCCAGTCGATGCAAACAAACTGATATAAGACTAGGTTCTAACGACTGGTCTCGACCGTACTTTTTTCCGGTGGGGGGGGTGGCACCGGGTCCACTACGTAACGGCTAAGTGGCACACCAACCGCTATTTCCGTAGTTTTTTTACCTTCCGGGCCAGTCGATACAAACAAACTGATATAGGGCTAGGTTCTAACGACTGGTCTCGACCGTAACTTTTTCAGGCAGGAGGTGGCACCCGCGTCCACTATGTAACGGCTAAGTGGCGATCGCCGCTTAGCCGTTACATAGCGGGTCCCGGTGTCCCTCCCCCTCCCACCCGTCCCCTCTTTTTTTACCTTCCGGGCCAGTCGATACAAACAAACTGATATAGGACTAGGTTCTAACGACTGGTCTCGACCTTAACTTTTTCCGGGAGGAGGTGGCACCAGGGTCCACTATCTAACGGCTAAGTGGCAATTGCCGCTTAGCCGTTAAGTAGTGGGTTCCGGTGCTCCCACCTGTCCCCTCTTTTTTTACCTTCCGGGCCAGTCGATACAAACAAACTGATATAAGGCTAGGTTCCTACGACTGGTCCCGACCGCAACTTTTTCTGGTGGGAGGCGGCAATGGTGGCCATGATAGGGGGGGGGGGGTAACCAGGTATCCAGCGTCAGGGTAGCCAGGGTAGGGGGGGGTATCAGGTATCGGGGTAGCCAGGGTAGGGGGGGGTATCAGGTATCGGTGTAGCCAGGATAGGGGGGGGGGGTATCCATCGTCGAGGTAGCCAGGGTAGGGGGGGGGGTATCCATCGTCGAGGTAGCCAGGGTAGGGGGGGTAGCCATCGTCGGGGTAGCCAGGGTAGGGGGGGGGGTATCCATAGTCGAGGTAGCCAAGGTAGGAGGGGGGGGGGTAGCCATCGTCGGGGTAGCCAGGGTAGGGGGGGGGGGGTAGCCATCGTCGAGGTAGCCAGCGTCGGGGTAGCCAGCGTCGGGGTAGCCATGTGCCAGGTGTAGCCACGCCCCAGATTCCTGTGGTGAGTGGTGTGTGTGAGAGTACACACACTCCACGAGCCCAAGCTTGCACTGTACTTAGCACGGTGCCTGCTTCTCGAAATTTTTTTCGGTGAAACCGTTATTTTTATGTACTATTTTTCAGAAAACACACACTTGTGGGACGGGTCCGGTGCCACCGCCCACCACAAAATTTTTTATTGCAGATTCTGGTAGCGCGTGTCCTGAAAAGTTGAATGCCACTTTTCCCGACCGGAACGGACCAGCCAATTTTGCAGGGGAAAGCAGCAAAGTTTCGCCGCCAGAATCCTGCCACCAGAAAAATCAGGTGTTTTCTGCCACCCGATGCAACCCGACGTGATACGGCCGAAACTGACATTTTTAGAGTGTATTTCGGCATTGCCAAAAATCGTCTTCACTATTGCATTTTTGCACAGGTGGCACCGGTGACAGAGAAAATGAGTGTAACACGGCTGGTGGCACCATAGGCGGGTATTACCCTAGTTGTGGTAATGTGTCACAAATGCCACTTTTACTGACCGGGCCGACCGGGTGACTAATGCCAATATACTTATCCGCAAGGACAAAAATGGCATTTGTTTTATCAGGCCTATCGACAATTCTTTTGAAAATATTTACATATGTATGTATGTATGTATGTATGTATGTATGTGTGTATGTATGTATGAGTATGAGTATGAGTATGAGTGTGAGTATAAGTATGAGTATGACTCTGAGTATGACTCTGCAGCTGAGTATGAGTATGAGTGTGAGTATGAGTATGAGTATGACTCTGCGTGAGTATGAGTATGAGTATGAGTATGAGTATGAGTATGAGTATAAGTATGAGTATGACTCTGAGTATGACTCTGAGTGTGAGTATGAGTATGAGTGTGAGTATGAGTATGAGTTTGAGTATGAGTATGATCATGAGCATGAGTATGCATATGAGTATGAGTATGAGTATATACGTATGAGTGTGAGTATGAGTATGCGTATGAGTATGAGTATGCGTATGAGTATGAGTATGAGTATGAGTATGACTATGAGTATGAGTATGAGTATGAGTATGAGTATGAGTATGCATATGAGTATGAGTATGAGTATGATACTCATATACTCATAATCATATACTCACGTATACGTATACACTAATATTAATACACTCATATATCTAGTATATACACTCATACATGTACACTCATACACTCATACTCATATGATCATGATTATATGATTATATGAGTATATAAGTATAAGTATGAGTATGAGTATAAGTATGAGTATGAGTCTGAAATATTATGAGTATGAGTAAGCTTATATGAGTATGAGTGTGAGTATGAGTATGAGTTAGACAAACTGACTTATTAACCTGGAAAAGTTTTTTCTGAAAAATGTTGTGTTATGGACCGGCCGGCCAGTGTGAAAAAAAGGTGGAATGCCAGCTGTCATAAATTTTTAATTTATTCGACAAAATTTGACAAATTTCTGGGCTATGGTGGCTTCTCTGGAATTTTCTACGCAAAAATTACCACAATGTTACCACAATGATCAAAATGTGAAATGCCACCCTGCTGCCACCCTGCCAGAATTTTGTGGGTAATTTTGACACTGTACTGTACTGTACTGAACTTAGAACGCCCTGCGGGCGGTGGGTGCCACAAGTTTAGTGGCAATGTGAAAACAAACTGTATAATCTACTCGGACGGTCGGCAACAGAATATCTAGAATATTTTGAGAGTCTAGAATCTATCTGACTCTATAAATTATATATTAATAAATCTAGTAGTATCAAACTAGAAAACTAGGGTAAATCTAATAAATGTAAATAATTCAATTGATCATGATCATGAATTGCAACTTGTGAGTCTTAGTTGAAGTATATCTAGCCGTAATATTATATTCGGCTAGATATTCTGGATATTGTACTAGTGTTGTACTGTAACTGTGTCAGACAGTAAAGTAAACTAGCTATAGAATACTACTACCGTACTGTACTACTAAGTACTACTTATTAATACTATTAATACTACATAGAGTAACTAGCTCACCAGTACAGAAATACTACTTGAATACTACCGGTAACATAAATAAAATATTTAATTAAAATATTACTTGAATACTACCGGTAACATAAATAAAATACTTAATTAAAATAAACTTCTATTTTATTATTAATAAAATTTAATTTTAAGAAAATTAATTTAATATTTACTTGACCTACCGCTGAAATTGATTTATTTACGAAGCTAAAAAATAAAACATAATACATAAAACATAAAACATAAAACGTAAAACATACAACATACAACATACAACATACAACATACAACGTACAACGTAGAACATACAATATACAATATACAACATACAACATACAACATATAACATACAACATATATATACAACATACAACATACAACATACAACATGCAACATAAAACATACAACATACTACGTACAACATACAACATACAACATAGAACATACAACATGCAACATGCAACATGCAACATAACATACAACATACAACATACAACATACCATACAACATACAATATACAACATACAACATACAACATACAACATACACCATACAACATACAACATACACATACAACATACACATACACATACACATACACATACACGTAAACGTAATAAACGTAAACGTAAACGTAAACATAAACATAAACATAAACATGAACATAAACATGAACATGAACATGAACATGAACATAAACATGAACATAAACATAAACATAAACATAAACAATAAAACATAAACAATCAACAGAAACAATCAACAGAAACAATCAACAGAAACAATCAACAGAGACAATCAACAGAAACAATCAACAGAAACAATCAACAGAAACAATCAACAGAAACAATCAACAGAAACAATCAACAGAAGCAATAAACAGAAGCAATAAACAGAAGCAATAAACAGAAGCAATAAACAGAAGCAATAAACAGAAACAATAAACAGAAGCAATAAACATAAACAATAAACAGAAACAATAAACGAAACAATAAACAGAAACAATAAACAGAAACAATAAACAGAAACAATAAACAGAAACGATAAACAGAAACAATAAACAGAAACAATAAACAGAAACAATAAACAGAAACAATAAACAGAAACAATAAACAGAAACAATAAACAGAAACAATAAACAGAAACAATAAACAGAAACAATAAACAGAAACAATAAACATAAACAGAAACATAAACATAAACATAAACATAAACATAAACATAAACATAAACATAAACATACACATAAACAATACTCATAAACAATACACATAAACAATACACATAAATACACATAAACAATACACATAAACAATACACATAAACAATAAACATAAACAATAAACATAAACAATAAACATAAACAATAAACATAAACAATAAACATAAACAATCAACATAAACAATCAACATAAACAATCAACATAAACAATCAACATAAAACAATAAAAATAAAACAATCAACATAAACAATCAACATAAACAATCAACATAAACAACCAACATAAACAACCAACATAAACAACCAACATAAACAATCAACATAAACAATCAACATAAACAATCAACATAAACAATCAACATAAACAATCAACATAAACAATCAACATAAACAATCAACATAAACAATCAACATAAACAATCAACACAAACAATCAACATAAACAATCAACATAAACAATCAACAATACACAATCAACAATCAACAATCAACAATAAACAATCAACATAAACAATCAACATAAACAATCAACATAAACAATCAACATAAACAATCAACATAAACAATCAACATAAACAATCAACATAAACAATCAACATAAACAATAAACATAAACAATAAACATAAACAATAAACATAAACAATAAACATAAACAGAAACAATAAACAATAAACAATCAACATAAACAATCAACATAAACAATCAACATAAACAATAAACATAAACAATAAACATAAACAATAAACATAAACAATAAACATAAACAATAAACATAAACAATAAACAGAAACAATAAACAGAAACAATAGACAGAAACAATAAACAGAAACAATAGACAGAAACAATAAACAGAAACAATAAACAGAAACAATAAACAGAAACAATAAACAGAAACAATAAACAGAAACAACAAACATAAACAATAAACATAAATAATAAACATAAATAATAAACATAAACAATAAACATAAACAATAAACATAAACAATAAACATAAACAATAAATATAAACAAGAAACATAAACAATAAACATAAACAATAAACATAAACAATAAACATAAACAATAAACATAAACATAAACATAAACATAAACATAAACATAAACATAAACAATAAACAATAAACAATAAACAATAAACATAAACAATAAACAATAAACAATAAACAATAAACAATAACAAACAATAAATAATAAACAATAAATAATAAACAATAAACAATAAATAATAAACAATAAACAATAAACAATAAACAATAAACAATCAGCAATAAGCAATAAGCAATAAACAATAAGCAATAATCAATAAACAATAAACAATAAACAATAAACAATAAACAATAAACAATAAACAATATTATAATAAACAATAAACAATAAACAATAAATAAACAATAAACAATAAACAATAGATAGATAGAATCGATGGAATGGATGGAATGGATGGATGGATACATAGACGGGCCGCTGCATGCTCCGTTCTACAACACCGTCTGCGAGAGCGGGAAAGGGAATGGGGCGCGCCAAGAAAGTGTAAAAATACGCTGAATTAAAGCTCGACGGTCTTACACTTAACACTAAGCCCTGGGCGCAGAGGAGGGGAGGGTGGCAGGAAGAGGAAGGGGGGGGGGGGCGCGCCAAGATTTTGTAAAATACGTTGCATTAAAGCTCGATAAAGTTTTAATCTTGGCACTGAGAACTAGAAGACAACGCCCGGCCGGGTCGCAACTTTGCGATTAAAGTCGATTTTTAATACAAGTTCTTTTTTCTTCAGAAACAGAGCTGAATTTAGGGCAGCTGCTATAAGAAGTAATATCAGAGCTCCCCCGAGATCTCACTGCGCAATGCCATGGACTTTTTCTTTTCCGGAGGTCTTGCTTTTTTTTTTGTTTATCTCTGACAGTCTTGCCCAATACATCAGCGAATCCTTTTGGGTGCTTTCGGCGTTACCTAGCGCGGACCGAAACGTGATGGCACCGTTAGACTGTCGCGATAATCGGTTGTCTATTTCCAGCAAGAACGACGCTGCCCTTCTCACCAGGTCGCTGGCGTTATCTTTTATCTCGGGCAACCGCGGTAGTTGCATACTTAAGGCCTTGCGACACGGCTCTGGATTTAGTTTTGGTATCTGCACCATAAAGAATAAAAACATGGCGGCTGCCACTTCACGGCCGTCTAGCTCTTTTCGACCGGTCGCGTATGCAGCGCTAACCAGCTCTATCCCTTCTGGTAACGGGCGCGTCATCTGGGAATCTAACACTTGGTAGTTGTCAATGACAAACATGGGACCGCCTTGACGAGTGCTGAACCAGACCTTGGCGGGCCTTGCGCCAGGCCACACCAGGATTGCTCGTCATCCGAACCCTTCACGAAATTATAGAGCGTTCGCCATAGCCTTTTGTAGCACGAGTCCATGTTAGATGTCGGTAGGTCTTTGAGATTGATCTTGATTTTTCTTTGCAGCCCACCTTTGGGTGCATAGTAAATCTTGACCAGTTCCTCACAGGCATCGGATGGAACTCCCATGAGCCCGCGAGCGACCATGTCCACGATCATGTTCCGGTCTCCGTCGTAAATAGTGTACAGCCATAAGGCGGTCTGTTCGCTCATATTGTTACGCACAAACGAATCCAGGTCGGTCCCCGCCACTGACAGAGATGTTGCAAAATAGACCACGCTTTGGTGGGGGAGGGCTTGGGCCCGTCCGCGAGAAGACTTGTAGCGAAAGGTATACACAGAGGTGATGAAATTAAACACCCATTGTATGGGCATGTGCAAGCAAGAGAACACGTGCAGTTTGTTCGTATGAAAAAACATCTGGGTGGCGGGTTGCGGAACGATTACTGCTCCACCCAGATTACTCACTGTTCTTAAGTGTTGATTGTACTCTTGCAGTGTGCACTGCACGTATTCGAGACTATCTGCCATATTTTTGCTAGCTCTTTAGAAAGTGCGAATTACGCTGAATTAAAGCTCGACGGTCTAAGTGTGTACGCTCAGAAATGGTTGCTAGTCGCCACAGCCCCAAACGCCGGCGCCTAGCAGAACGCAAGTGCTTAGCCTCAATCCCGCCGCGCTCGTGTTTGCTGTTCACGATGCCCGACTGCCTTTGGCCCTTGGTCAGAGCATGCTTAGGAGAGGACCGGTTGGCTAGCCTAGTATCGGCCTGCAAACAACTCTCAGCTCTGTGCAAGCGGCCGTCTTTCTGGACGGGCTTAAGCCACCGGAGTTTAAATTTCATAGACATACTGACCGAAAAATATTTACTGTTTTTAGAGGCCTGTGCTTGAAAACCCGGACGGAAATATCGGCCTTTTGTGGTCCTGGTGAGATCGAGGCCAGCACAGCTTTGTTGCGCGATATTCACGTGCGTAATCTAAATTGCTACGGCGATGAATTAAACGAGTTCGAGCCGGCCCTGGCACCGCTGTTATCGGTAGTGGCCTTTGTTCACAAGCTTACCATCAGCGCCACGTCGGGTGACGAGGACGTTGCCACTGCGCTACGCCAATTGCAGGCGCCTACCACAGTTGCCGAACTAGCGCTAGTAGAAATCCCTCACATGACAGATGACACGTTGGCTGCTGTCGCGCAGCTCCAGTCACTCACTCGCCTCGACCTCAACTCTTGTTGGCGGCTGACCGCAACGGGGCTCGGACATTTGCGCGCGCTTGACCGACTCCGGAGGCTCGACTTACGGTCGTGCATGCTAGCCGCCGACGCCAGCCTCAGCTTTTTGCCAAGTCTCAGCGACCTCCGCGTTCTGACGCTGGGCCACGTGGCAGCTGCGAATTTTAGGTACGTTGCGTCGCTGCCCAAGCTCCAACAACTGCTGATCGTAACTCGGGAAAATGTGACCTACGACGAGCTATTGCAAGTCTGTGCTTCTAGCGTCCTACGCGTATTGTACCTGGTACAATGCGCAGCTATTTTGACAGAGACTGTGGATCGGCTCAGACAAACAAAAACTCGCGTTAGCTGTTTCGTAACAGACGTTTTTCCACCAGATGAAGTTCTGGACTATAATACGCTAAATATAGACGGAGCAGGGGACAAAGCCCCCCGAGCCTTCCTCCCCCTTCAGCCAGCGCGTGAGACCGGCCAGGGTCCGCAGGTCGTCGGGGCGCGTCTTTTCTCCAGGACACCAGCCGCAGCGAGCGAACGCCAGGCAGTACCAGCTCCGTGGGCCGGCTGGGCGAAAGAGCTCTTTTTTGACGCTTTCTACCCCGGGCACCGCGTGGCCTCTCTCACTATTTCAGGAATAGAGCAGCTTAGAGGGGGATGCCTCACCGTTTCCTTCTTCCCGCGCGCCAGACACTTGGCACTCCCTGGCGCGCTTGGCGGGGCGCTGGCTTCCCCCGCCAGCAAGCTAGAAGAGATCGTCGCAGGCCCGGCGCCAGACCTTGTCCTTTTCTTGTAGTAGCTCGTAGGGGATGGTCAGGTGCGTACCCGGTGCATGGTCGCACTCCTTCGCCTCTTTCGGGCACGCGCTGGCATCGAGCTCGCTGAAGCTTGCCTTCCCCAGCGCCCGGCTTACCGTCTTGGCCACCTCACGCAGCTGAGCGGCATGTTCGCGCGTCGCGAGAATCTGCGTCTGTTCGACGAGTTCACTGAGCTCTACGGGCCCCTTGGCGGCCGCCCGTGAGTCAAGCCTGGGCAGAGCCTTCTCGATCCGTCCATAGTCCTTCACCAGGCCCGTGGTCCCAACTCGGGCAACGTAGGGGAAGAAGCCCGGGTACCGCGCGAGCACATTCACCACTCGCTTCTGCATCTCCTCCAGTGTGTGCAAGCCCCTGAACTTCTCCATCTCGTCCCTGCGCCACACCACGTTGTTGTAGGCGGAGCCCCCCAGTCGATCAGACGGGTCAGTACCAGTCGCCGCAACCATCTATCTTTTGCCGTCCCGGGCTGTCGCTCCTCTGTCTCCTCTTCTTCTTCTTCTTCATGGTCGCTCTCTTTCTTGCCCTCCTCCTCGTCCTCCTCTCTCGCCATGTTTTGCAGCTCTCTGGCCAAGGCGCGTGCCAGGGCCAGCTTCTGCATTCGCTCTTCCAGCGGGGCCGCCTGGTCGAGGGCAACAATAAAGTCGGTGGACAGCTTCCACCAGCAGCCAAAGCCCAGGTCGCGCTGGTGCTCAACCTCTCGCGCTATCAGGCGCAGCTGCAACGAGGTCGGGATCTCGGAAAGGTGGACGCGGCCGTGCTTGTCCGTGGACGAGGGGCCCTCCCGGAGATTGCCCACGAGCGCCCATGCACTGACAGTGTTCTGCTTGGCGGCCTTTTCTATCATCTGCCTCTGCTTCGCGTAGAAATTCTTCTCGATGGTCTTGAACAGCTGACAGTGCTGCCAGGCCTGCTCTGCTCGGGCCTGGTCCCTGTCGTCGTAGAATCGCAGGTGGCCCAGCCCCCCTTCGCCGAAATAGGCCATGATCTCCCTGGGCTCCTTTATGTTACGCGCCCGCAACAGCATCTGCGCCAGGCCCCGGCCGGTGGGGCCGGTCACCGCCGCCTTGCCTTCCCTGTCCGCACAGTGCAGCATGATAAGATCAAAAGGCGTTTGCGCGTCCACGGCCACCATGACCGCGCTCGTCGTGAAAATGAAACGGGTCGCTCTGCCCTCGCCGTGCCGTTCGTCCGCGCCGTCGATGCATTTACAGTCATTGCCACCACTGCACAGCCAGCCGTCGATGTTCGCCAGGCTGCGCTGTTTGGTCTTGTCTGGCGTCCTGCCGTCTATGATGCGCACGGGCGAGCCCTCCATCCACTCGTTGCGTATCTTGTTGTCCTGGTCGTACCGAGCCTTCTGCTCGTCTGTCCAACTTTCTTTGGTGCCCGCGGGCCTGTTCTGCCTGCACAGCTTCTTCGGGTCCATTTCCGGCGTGTGATGCGGCGGGGCCTTGCCTTCCTCCACTAGCTTGTCGTAGGCCTTGCGCGCTGCCGGGTCGCCCACAAGGTGCGGAAACGTGAGCCCTTCCTTGGTCAACGCGTCGTAAACAAACTCCAGCGCGCGCTGGCTGCGGAAGCACACCCAGCTGCGCTGCTTCTGGTCTCGTAGGCTTTCGGCCAAGGTGGTTAGCCAGCTGGTCTGATCGGGCACGATCTTGAGCCGGCGCTCCAGGGCAGGCGGCACGTAGGAGTAGTGGTGGAACTCGACCTGTGCCTGCGCTTGCTCCAGCGTGCTGTTGGGGCCCGCGCGTCTGTAGGCGATACCTTCCTTTTGGTCACAAAACAGGAAGTCATGCAACCTGCTGCATTCTGTCAGGTCCTTGTCCATGATCAGGAGCCGTACCGCTCGTGTGCAGACGTCCATAAAGTTTCTTTCGTTCTCCCGCAGCTTCCCTCGGTTGGTCTTCTCGCTCACGGACTGGTCGCAGATCAATATGAACTCGTCCACCACGCACAGGTCGTACTGTTGAATGAAGGACATCCCGCCCTTGCCCACCTCTTCGCTTTCTATCCGCCACAGGGACTCGTACTGGCAAAAGACGATTTTAGATTCGTACAGGTTGTAGTACTTTTTAGTCACTGGGCTTTTCTCGTAGTAAACCACGATGTCATCCAGTATGCCTTGCAGGATACGAACTTCCTCCTCGGCCACTGCTGCTTTCAGCCTGTCCTCGCAGTAACTCTTCAGTTCCTCTGCTTCCCGCCACGCGCGACAGGCCGCCACCGCCGCTGGTAGCCTGGGCCCGCCGCCCCGTAATCCACATGATCCTGGCATTCGGGTTCTCTCGGCGCAGCCGGTAGATGTACTCATAGGCCGTGTAGGTCTTGCCCGTCCCCATCCAGGCATTGAGGCACTGCACGTTGTACTTATCGAACGAGAGCGGGTGCAGCACGCGTCGTTTACTCTCCGTCATGATCATGTCATCCTCCATGTAGAACCGGTTGTTGGTACAGCTGGAGTAGTTGATCGGCAACAGGACAGACTCCAGGTCGCCGGGCTGAGCCGTCATCTGCGCCACGGACCAGCCGATGTCGGTAGGGGGCACGAGTCCGGGCACCGCCACGCGCTTCCCTGCCACTTTCATAAACTTGATGCCCTTCTTGCTAGTCTGCACGCCAGGGTACTCAACGTTCTCTCGGAGGTAGGCATTCAGCTCACGTACCACCTCGCCCTTGTCCTCGGGTAGCTTGTTTTCGCGGTCCGCGACAATGACTTCGTCGTGCACCAGGCAGGCAACGCTGCAGCCCTTTTTCTCTTCGAAGAATTTGATAACAGCTCGCATGGTCGTGGCTTCGTACCGTGTGGTCAAGTAATGCACGAAGCGGCCCAGCTTGCCGTAGAGGGTCCCCGAGCGGCCGGGCAAGACCTCCTCAGTATCGCCCTTCTTGTCACAGGCTTGCCAGAGACGCTTGTAGTAAGACGAGCCCAGAAACTTAGCGGCCTCTTGGATCGACGCTCGGTAGGCCCGCACGGTAGGGTAGTCGTCGGCGGTAGCAGATCGCCCCAGCTTGTAGCCGCCGTGTGTAATCTTGAGCATGGCCTCCTGCGCCCTCCCGGTCCGTCTTCAGCTCCTCCTGCACACGCCCGAGCACCTCTTCACGTCGCTCCACGTACTCTTGCAGGGCCGAGACCTTGTCGCCCAGGGTTTCACTGGCACGCGGCAGCTCGCGGATCAGGTACCAGAGAAAGAAGGGCACCGAGTTTTTGATGTCGAATTGCCAGTGCCAGTCTTCGAGACACAGCCTGCGCAGGGCCTTGGGCGCGTTCTGGTAGCCGCGGTCCGCGTACAGCCGCCCGCCTTTGCCGCCTTTGCCGTAATTGTAGAACACCTCCAGCCCGCCGTCGGCATTGCAGGCCGCGTGCAGCCTCGTCAGGAATTGTTTGTAGGCCGGGTTGAAGCGCTTGTTTTCCGCTAGCAGGGACAGCTTGGCAGGGTCCCCCGTCTCGAACAGAGTCAGCATTTCACGCCTGTACCTACCAGAACAGACATCTAATAAAAATTTGGACGATCGAAAAATTTTCGCGGAAATTTCACGGGTTTTGCGGACCAAGGGAAATTTCGGCAATAGTCTAGGTTCCGGCTCAAGGGACTTGCTTGGTTCTGAAAAGAACCAAGTCTGAGCTGGTCACGACCGACGACTGGTCTACCGAGGCACGTGACCGGGCACGCGCCGCTGGTCCGGCGGCTCCTATCTGGCCGGGCCGGCACCGGCCTATCGACAATTTTTTAATTAAATTTTTTTTACTAGTGAAAACGACCCCCCCCTCTCTCCAGTACCGGTCCGACGAAACGACCCCCCCCCCCTCTCCGGTACCGGTCCGACGAAACAACCCCCCACCCCCCCCCCTCCGGTGCCAGTTCTGAGGAAATGACCCCCCCCACCAAAAGTCAAAAATGATGTTTCAACACCCCCCCCCCCCCCCTAAGACCAGTTGTCCCCAATAGGGGGCGGGGCACCACCCGCCGCACCTGCTGCGTTTTGGCCCCCTAGTGGCTACAGCCCCCTTCACCACCCCAACCCCCCCTCAACCACCCAAAGTCTGGACCAGTCGTCACAAATTCTGAGATATACACTAATTTTTAACGACTGGTCCAGACTTCACGGGTGGCACCCTCCGCTTACTCCCCGGGAATTCAGCACACCCCCCCCCCCAAAGTCGGGGCCAGTCGTTACAAATTCTGAGATATACCACTAATTTCCAACGACTGGTCCACACTTTGTTTTTTCACATGCTAGTGGTGGCACCCTCCTCTTACTCCCCGGGAATTCGACCTTTCTATCCCAAAGTCGGGGCCAGTCGTTAAAAATTCTGAGATAGTGACTAATTTTTCACGACTGGTCCAGACTTCACGGGATGCCACCCCTCCGCTACTTCCCGGGAATCCAGCCTCTTTTCCCCACCCACCCGCTATTCCCGTCATTTTTTCCCTTTCCGGACCAGTCGTCACAGGCAAGACACTTATACACTAAGTTCCATCGACTGGCCTCGACCGTATTTTTTCACGCAGGAGGTGGCACCCGCGCACACTACGTAACGGCTAAGTGGCACACCAACCGCTATTTCCGTAGTTTTTTACCTTTCGGGCCAGTCGATGCAAACAAACTGATATAAGACTAGGTTCTAACGACTGGTCTCGACCGTACTTTTTTCCGGTGGGGGGGGTGGCACCGGGTCCACTACGTAACGGCTAAGTGGCACACCAACCGCTATTTCCGTAGTTTTTTTACCTTCCGGGCCAGTCGATACAAACAAACTGATATAGGGCTAGGTTCTAACGACTGGTCTCGACCGTAACTTTTTCAGGCAGGAGGTGGCACCCGCGTCCACTATGTAACGGCTAAGTGGCGATCGCCGCTTAGCCGTTACATAGCGGGTCCCGGTGTCCCTCCCCCTCCCACCCGTCCCCTCTTTTTTTACCTTCCGGGCCAGTCGATACAAACAAACTGATATAGGACTAGGTTCTAACGACTGGTCTCGACCTTAACTTTTTCCGGGAGGAGGTGGCACCAGGGTCCACTATCTAACGGCTAAGTGGCAATCGCCGCTTAGCCGTTAAGTAGTGGGTTCCGGTGCTCCCACCTGTCCCCTCTTTTTTTACCTTCCGGGCCAGTCGATACAAACAAACTGATATAAGGCTAGGTTCCTACGACTGGTCCCGACCGCAACTTTTTCTGGTGGGAGGTGGCAATGGTGGCCATGATAGGGGGGGGGGGGTAACCAGGTATCCAGCGTCAGGGTAGCCAGGGTAGGGGGGGGTATCAGGTATCGGGGTAGCCAGGGTAGGGGGGGGTATCAGGTATCGGTGTAGCCAGGATAGGGGGGGGGGGGGTATCCATCGTCGAGGTAGCCAGGGTAGGGGGGGGGGTATCCATCGTCGAGGTAGCCAGGGTAGGGGGGGTAGCCATCGTCGGGGTAGCCAGGGTAGGGGGGGGGGTATCCATAGTCGAGGTAGCCAAGGTAGGGGGGGGGGGGGGTAGCCATCGTCGGGGTAGCCAGGGTAGGGGGGGGGGGGTAGCCATCGTCGAGGTAGCCAGCGTCGGGGTAGCCAGCGTCGGGGTAGCCATGTGCCAGGTGTAGCCACGCCCCAGATTCCTGTGGTGAGTGGTGTGTGTGAGAGTACACACACTCCACGAGCCCAAGCTTGCACTGTACTTAGCACGGTGCCTGCTTCTCGAAATTTTTTTCGGTGAAACCGTTATTTTTATGTACTATTTTTCAGAAAACACACACTTGTGGGACGGGTCCGGTGCCACCGCCCACCACAAAATTTTTTATTGCAGATTCTGGTAGCGCGTGTCCTGAAAAGTTGAATGCCACTTTTCCCGACCGGAACGGACCAGCCAATTTTGCAGGGGAAAGCAGCAAAGTTTCGCCGCCAGAATCCTGCCACCAGAAAAATCAGGTGTTTTCTGCCACCCGATGCAACCCGACGTGATACGGCCGAAACTGACATTTTTAGAGTGTATTTCGGCATTGCCAAAAATCGTCTTCACTATTGTATTTTTGCACAGGTGGCACCGGTGACAGAGAAAATGAGTGTAACACGGCTGGTGGCACCATAGGCGGGTATTACCCTAGTTGTGGTAATGTGTCACAAATGCCACTTTTACTGACCGGGCCGACCGGGTGACTAATGCCAATATACTTATCCGCAAGGACAAAAATGGCATTTGTTTTATCAGGCCTATCGACAATTCTTTTGAAAATATTTACATATGTATGTATGTATGTATGTATGTATGTATGTGTGTATGTATGTATGAGTATGAGTATGAGTATGAGTGTGAGTATAAGTATGAGTATGACTCTGAGTATGACTCTGCAGCTGAGTATGAGTATGAGTGTGAGTATGAGTATGAGTATGACTCTGCGTGAGTATGAGTATGAGTATGAGTATGAGTATGAGTATGAGTATAAGTATGAGTATGACTCTGAGTATGACTCTGAGTGTGAGTATGAGTATGAGTGTGAGTATGAGTATGAGTTTGAGTATGAGTATGATCATGAGCATGAGTATGCATATGAGTATGAGTATGAGTATATACGTATGAGTGTGAGTATGAGTATGCGTATGAGTATGAGTATGCGTATGAGTATGAGTATGAGTATGAGTATGACTATGAGTATGAGTATGAGTATGAGTATGAGTATGAGTATGCATATGAGTATGAGTATGAGTATGATACTCATATACTCATAATCATATACTCACGTATACGTATACACTAATATTAATACACTCATATATCTAGTATATACACTCATACATGTACACTCATACACTCATACTCATATGATCATGATTATATGATTATATGAGTATATAAGTATAAGTATGAGTATGAGTATAAGTATGAGTATGAGTCTGAAATATTATGAGTATGAGTAAGCTTATATGAGTATGAGTGTGAGTATGAGTATCAGTTAGACAAACTAACTTATTAACCTGGAAAAGTTTTTTCTGAAAAATGTTGTGTTATGGACCGGCCGGCCAGTGTGAAAAAAAGGTGGAATGCCAGCTGTCATAAATTTTTAATTTATTCGACAAAATTTGACAAATTTCTGGGCTATGGTGGCTTCTCTGGAATTTTCTACGCAAAAATTACCACAATGTTACCACAATGATCAAAATGTGAAATGCCACCCTGCTGCCACCCTGCCAGAATTTTGTGGGTAATTTTGACACTGTACTGTACTGTACTGAACTTAGAACGCCCTGCGGGCGGTGGGTGCCACAAGTTTAGTGGCAATGTGAAAACAAACTGTATAATCTACTCGGACGGTCGGCAACAGAATATCTAGAATATTTTGAGAGTCTAGAATCTATCTGACTCTATAAATTATATATTAATAAATCTAGTAGTATCAAACTAGAAAACTAGGGTAAATCTAATAAATGTAAATAATTCAATTGATCATGATCATGAATTGCAACTTGTGAGTCTTAGTTGAAGTATATCTAGCAGTAATATTATATTCGGCTAGATATTCTGGATATTGTACTAGTGTTGTACTGTAACTGTGTCAGACAGTAAAGTAAACTAGCTATAGAATACTACTACCGTACTGTACTACTAAGTACTACTTATTAATACTATTAATACTACATAGAGTAACTAGCTCACCAGTACAGAAATACTACTTGAATACTACCGGTAACATAAATAAAATATTTAATTAAAATATTACTTGAATACTACCGGTAACATAAATAAAATATTTAATTAAAATAAACTTCTATTTTATTATTAATAAAATTTAATTTTAAGAAAATTAATTTAATATTTACTTGACCTACCGCTGAAATTGATTTATTTACGAAGCTAAAAAATAAAACATAATACATAAAACATAAAACATAAAACGTAAAACATACAACATACAACATACAACATACAACGTACAACGTACAACGTAGAACATACAATATACAATATACAACATACAACATACAACATATAACATACAACATATATATACAACATACAACATACAACATACAACATACAACATACAACATACAACATACTACGTACAACATACAACATACAACATAGAACATACAACATGCAACATGCAACATGCAACATAACATACAACATACAACATACAACATACCATACAACATACAATATACAACATACAACATACAACATACAACATACACCATACAACATACAACATACACATACAACATACACATACACATACACATACACATACACGTAAACGTAATAAACGTAAACGTAAACGTAAACATAAACATAAACATAAACATGAACATAAACATGAACATGAACATGAACATGAACATAAACATGAACATAAACATAAACATAAACATAAACAATAAAACATAAACAATCAACAGAAACAATCAACAGAAACAATCAACAGAAACAATCAACAGAGACAATCAACAGAAACAATCAACAGAAACAATCAACAGAAACAATCAACAGAAACAATCAACAGAAACAATCAACAGAAGCAATAAACAGAAGCAATAAACAGAAGCAATAAACAGAAGCAATAAACAGAAGCAATAAACAGAAACAATAAACAGAAGCAATAAACATAAACAATAAACAGAAACAATAAACGAAACAATAAACAGAAACAATAAACAGAAACAATAAACAGAAACAATAAACAGAAACGATAAACAGAAACAATAAACAGAAACAATAAACAGAAACAATAAACAGAAACAATAAACAGAAACAATAAACAGAAACAATAAACAGAAACAATAAACAGAAACAATAAACAGAAACAATAAACAGAAACAATAAACATAAACAGAAACATAAACATAAACATAAACATAAACATAAACATAAACATAAACATAAACATACACATAAACAATACTCATAAACAATACACATAAACAATACACATAAATACACATAAACAATACACATAAACAATACACATAAACAATACACATAAACAATAAACATAAACAATAAACATAAACAATAAACATAAACAATAAACATAAACAATCAACAGAAACAATCAACATAAACAATCAACATAAAACAATAAAAATAAAACAATCAACATAAACAATCAACATAAACAATCAACATAAACAACCAACATAAACAACCAACATAAACAACCAACATAAACAATCAACATAAACAATCAACATAAACAATCAACATAAACAATCAACATAAACAATCAACATAAACAATCAACATAAACAATCAACATAAACAATCAACATAAACAATCAACACAAACAATCAACATAAACAATCAACATAAACAATCAACAATACACAATCAACAATCAACAATCAACAATAAACAATCAACATAAACAATCAACATAAACAATCAACATAAAGAATCAACATAAACAATCAACATAAACAATCAACATAAACAATCAACATAAACAATCAACATAAACAATAAACATAAACAATAAACATAAACAATAAACATAAACAATAAACATAAACAGAAACAATAAACAATAAACAATCAACATAAACAATCAACATAAACAATCAACATAAACAATAAACATAAACAATAAACATAAACAATAAACATAAACAATAAACATAAACAATAAACATAAACAATAAACAGAAACAATAAACAGAAACAATAGACAGAAACAATAAACAGAAACAATAGACAGAAACAATAAACAGAAACAATAAACAGAAACAATAAACAGAAACAATAAACAGAAACAATAAACAGAAACAATAAACAGAAACAACAAACATAAACAATAAACATAAATAATAAACATAAATAATAAACATAAACAATAAACATAAACAATAAACATAAACAATAAACATAAACAATAAATATAAACAAGAAACATAAACAATAAACATAAACAATAAACATAAACAATAAACATAAACAATAAACATAAACATAAACGTAAACATAAACATAAACAATAAACAATAAACAATAAACATAAACAATAAACAATAAACAATAAACAATAAACAATAACAAACAATAAATAATAAACAATAAACAATAAACAATAAACAATAAATAATAAACAATAAACAATAAACAATAAACAATAAACAATCAGCAATAAGCAATAAGCAATAAACAATAAGCAATAATCAATAAACAATAAACAATAAACAATAAACAATAAACAATAAACAATAAACAATATTATAATAAACAATAAACAATAAACAATAAATAAACAATAAACAATAAACAATAGATAGATAGAATCGATGGAATGGATGGAATGGATGGATGGATACATAGACGGGCCGCTGCATGCTCCGTTCGCTCGCTTCGCTCGATCCGGAGCCTGCATCGGCATACCTTGCTGTGGGAGATACTAAATAGATAGGTAGAAAGATAGATAGATAGATAGATAGATAGATAGATAGATAGATAGATAGATAGATAGATAGATAGATAGATAGATAGATAGATAGGTAGGTAGGTAGGTAGGTAGGTAGGTAGGTAGGTCAACCATCAACCATCAACCATCAACCATCAACCATCAACAATCAACAATCAACAATCAACAATCAACAATCAACAATCAACAATCAACAATAAACAATAAACAATAAACAGTAAACAATAAACAATAAACAATAAACAATAAACAGTAAACAATTTAAACAATAAAGTTAAACAATAAACAATCAACAATCAACAATAAACAATAAACAATAAACAATAAACAATAAACAATAAACAGTAAACAATAAACAATAAACAATAAACAATAAACAATAAACAGTAAACAATTTAAACAAGTTAAACAATAAACAATAAACAATAAACAATAAACAATAAACAATAAACAATAAACAATAACAATAAACAATAAACATAAACATAAACATAAACATAAACATAAGCGCATAAAAGTCATAAACATAAACATAAACATAAACATAAACATAAACATGTAAACTTCTGAAAAAGGTTCTGTTATGGACCGGCCGGCCAGTGAAAAAAAGAAAAAAATATGGTGTGCCACCCTGCTGCCACCCCGCCAGAATGTTGTGGGTAATTTTGACACTTATTAACCCGGAAAAGTTTTTTTCTGAAAAATGTTCTGTTATGGACCGGCCGGCCAGTGTGAAATGCCACCCTGCTGCCACCCCGCCAGAATTTTGTGGGTAATTTTGTCGCGTTCTGTACTGGCGGCGAGGAAGAAAAGTCGGCTAGTAAGCCATTTAGAACGCCCTGCGGGCGCGGGGTGCCACTTTAGTGGCAATGTGAAAACAAACTGTATAATCTACTCGGACGGTCGGCAACAGAATATCTAGAATATTTCTAGAATCTATCTGACTCTATAAATTATATATTAATAAATCTAGTAAACTAGAAAACTAGGGTAAATATAGTAAATGTACACAATAAATAATTCAATTGATCATGAATTGCAACATGACTTGTGAGTCTTAGTTGAAGTATATCTGTAATATTATATTCTAGATATTCTGGATATTGTACTAGTGTTGTACTGTAACTGTGTCAGACAGTAAAGTAAACTAGCTAGAATACTACTACCGTACTGTACCACTAAGTACTACTTATTAATACTATTAATACTACATAGAGTAACTAGCTCACCAGTACAGAAATACTACTTGAATACTACCGGTAACATAAATAAAATATTTAATTAAAATATTACTTGAATACTACCGGTAACATAAATAAAATATTTAATTAAAATAAACTTCTATTTTATTATTAATAAAATTTAATTTTAAGAAAATTAATTTAATATTTACTTGACCTACCGCTGAAATTGATTTATTTACGAAGCTAAAAAATAAAACATAAAACATAAAACATAAAACATGAACGTAAAACATACAACATACAACATACAACATATAACGTACAACGTACAACGTACAACATACAACATACAATATACAACATACAACATACAACATACAACATATATATACAACATACAACATACAACATACAACATACAACATACAACATACAACATACAACATACAACATGCACCATGCAACATACAACATACAACATACAACATACAACATACAACATACAACATACAACATACAACATACAACATACAACATACAACATACACCATACAAGATACAACATACACATACAACATACACATACACATACACATACACATACACGTAAACGTAATAAACGTAAACGTAAACGTAAACATAAACATAAACATAAACATAAACATAAACATGAACATGAACATGAACATGAACATAAACATAAACATAAACATAAACAATAAACATAAACAATAAACAATAAACAATAAAACATAAACAATAAACAGAAACAATCAACATGAACATGAACATGAACATAAACATAAACATAAACATAAACAATAAACATAAACAATAAACAATAAACAATAAAACATAAACAATAAACAGAAACAATCAACATAAACAATCAACAGAAACAATCAACAGAAACAATCAACAGAAACAATCAACAGAAACAATCAACAGAAACAATTAACAGAAACAATCAACAGAAACAATCAACAGAAACAATCAACAGAAACAATCAACAGAAACAATCAACAGAAACAATCAACAGAAACAATCAACAGAAACAATCAACAGAAACAATCAACAGAAACAATCAACAGAAACAATCAACAGAAACAATCAACAGAAACAATCAACAGAAACAATCAACAGAAACAATCAACAGAAGCAATCAACAGAAGCAATAAACAGAAACAATAAACAGAAACAATAAACAGAAACAATAAACAGAAACAATAAACATAAACAATAAACATAAACAATAAACATAAACAATAAACAGAAACAATAAACAGAAACAATAGACAGAAACAATAGACAGAAACAATAAACAGAAACAATAAACAGAAACAATAAACAGAAACAATAAACAGAAACAATAAACATAAACAATAAACATAAACAATAAACATAAACAATGAACATAAACAATAAACATAAACAATAAACATAAACAATAAACATAAACAATAAACATAAACAATAAACATAAACAATAAACAATAAACATAAACATAAACATATACAATAAACATAAACAATAAACAATTAACAATAAACATAAACATAAACAATAAACAATAAACAATAAACAATAAACAATAAACAATAAACAATAAGCAATAAGCAATAAGCAATAAACAATAAGCAATAAACAATAAACAATAAACAATAAACAATAAACAATAAACAATAAACAATAAACAATAAACAATAAACAATAAATAAACAATAAACAATAAACAATAGATAGATAGAATCGATGGAATGGATGGAATGGATACATAGACGGGCCGCTGCATGCTCCGTTCGCTCGCTTCGCTCGCTCCGGAGCCTGCATCGGCATACCTTGCTGTGGGAGATACTAAATAGATAGGTAGAAAGATAGATAGATAGACAGATAGATAGATAGGTAGGTAGGTTGGTAGGTAGGTAGGTAGGTAGGTAGGTAGGTCAACCATCAACCATCAACCATCAACCATCAACCATCGACCATCAAAATCAACAATCAACAATCAACAATCAACAATCAACAATCAACAATCAACAATCAACAATCAACAATCAACAATCAACAATCAACTATCAACAATCAACTATCAACAATCAACAATCAACAATCAACAATCAACAATCAACAATCAACAATCAACAATCAACAATCAACAAAGTCTCAACAATCAACAATCAACAATCAACAATCAACAATCAACAATCAACAATCAACAATCAACAATCAACAATCAACAATCAACAAACAAGATCTCAAACAATAACAATCAACAATCAACAATCAACAATAAACAATAAACAATAAACAATAAACAATAAATAATAAACAATAAACAATAAACAATAAACAATAAACAATAAACAATAAACATAAACATAAACATAAACATAAACATAAACATAAGCATAAACATAAGAAGCATAAACATAAACATAAACACTAGAAACATAAACATAAAGATAGAAAAAAGGTTCTGTTATGGACCGGCCGGCCAGTGAAAAAAAGAAAAAAATATACCCTGCTGCCACCCCGCCAGAATTTTGTGGGTAATTTTGTCGCGTTAGGAAGAATAAGCCACTAAAGTGGCAACTAAAGTGGCAACTGGGCACGGCGTCTGTAGGGGTAGTAAGCCACTAAAGTGGCAACTGTACTGTACTGGGCACGACCTTGCGTCTGTAGGGGTAGTAAGCCACTAAAGTGGCAACTAAAGTGGCAACTACCTCGTGCTTCTGGTTTGTCTTTAGGAGTATAGTTTCCTTAAAGGAAGCTGCTTTCCTATTAAACTACTACTACTCGTTACCATACTTGGAAGCCCATTATTCTTTGGGCCTTCTCTCAGTACTACTTCGGTATGGTGCGCACCACGGTACTGCAGCTGCTGCTAGCCTACGCGACGCTACGTGTTCGGGCGACGTTTCAGCTGGTCTCGTTGTTGCTGCCTGTTCCTGTTGCAGTCGCTCTTGCGACCATGCCGCTATGATTATGACTATTGTGAGGCTTTTCCCACAAGCGATTGAACGAACAAGGACATTTGACTATATTCAATACTAAAGCCTTCTGCATTTCTATCTATCTACCTACCTACTACCAGATCTCCTACCTACCTACCTATCTATCTATCTATCTATCTATCTATCTATCTATCTATCTATCTATCTATCTATCTATCTATC